>JAGTTF010005837.1:216167-228973 GCA_019095985.1 Streblospio benedicti
TTGCAAAGGCCTTTTAAATTGAAAAAAAATTGTTGATTTTTTCAGATTTATCAATGATAGCTTTTTATTTCCCCCAAAAAAAAAAAAATCCCAAAATTTTTGGGGCCCTTTTTAAAAAGGGGGAATTAACCTTAAAAAAAAATAGCCACAAAAAAAGAATTTTGAAATTTTGAAAACCCAAAAATTTTTTTAACGAAAACTTTACTTCCCGGCCATTGGGTTGCTTTGGCTTGTTCCCTTTTTTCCTGGGCAAGAAAGACCATAAAAAAAATCTTTTTTTTAAAAAATGAAGTATTTAAAGGGAGAATTTAAAAATTTTAGACTTTAAAAAATCTTTCATTCGTCCCTTTGGGGGTGCTGTGGGGCCCCTGCTGCTGCTGCTGCTGGGGGTTGGCTGGGAATGAAAGGCCCACAAACAAATAAAAAAAACAAAAAAAAACTTGGTGGGTGATGGACTTGTGCAATTAAGTTGTTTTTGAAACAAAAAAAATTTTTACAGTATGAGTTTCATTATCTTTATGTGTTCTTGCCACTTTGGATTCAATGGTGGACCAGGTAAATCTTTAAAGTGAGAAGCCATCTGCAACAAATAAACTCCAATTCATTCAAATACCAGTTGTGCCTTCTTCCCACCCGTCTTCTGATGCTGAGTCACTGTCCCGACTGCTGCTCACCTTAAATACCTCTAGTTCTTCTGCTCAGAACTGTTGGATCTTCCCTATAGGAGGTTTTAGCCAGTCACAGTGACATTTTGCTGTCTAATTCTACAGAGAAAAAAATTTGGATGAGCATCTCTTCTGTTTTTACCCACATTATAATCATAATGATACTTACCTATCAAAACTGTGAACAACCACTGGACTTCTGGATTCTGCACGAGCGCATCGTGTGCACGGTGGCGTGGGGCGGCGACCACCTGGTGGCGCTGATGGCGGCAACGTCTACACAAGGTACCTTCTTCATCAGCCGGTCGGCCAGGAACCAAGCTCTTGGCCTTCCTGCCACAAATCCAAATTGTACTTTTAAATTGGCTCCTGGTTTCCGTGTGTGATTAATGAGCCGGCCAATGGTGCTATCGTCTTCTCAGGGGTCAATGCTAAAGGCGATGAAAATAAATCAGATACAGGCATGATTTTAAGACAAACAACATTTTAGGACAAATTGCTGAAAGCAATGAAATTGGAATCAGCAGCTGGAGTTGTCAATTGAAAGTGCGATCACTTAAAATTGATCAAATCGGACTTGATGCTGTATGTATCTTTAATTATTATGGTGAAAATAAAAAAACTTTCAATTTTGCGATTTTGATCCATCCTGGACTTATTTTACGTAATGTTTGCCGGCTATTTAGGTTGATGTTTTTGCACCTACACACGAAATTCGCGAACTAAATCGTGGGCAAACATTTCTAATTTTACAGTATACAAAACAGTTACAGTTACAGTTGACGTACCATAGACTAGATCTATTCGTGACGTCGCTGTATTTCATATTGAACTGTGTACTGAATTGAATCGATCAATTTTGGTTGCTAAGTATACTTTTTTTTACAAGTACACACGCACACATGACACGTTATTAATTGGAAAAAAACTGTTATGAAGCTTCATTTTATTCGAAATAGGTATTAGGTAGCGTTCATTCTTTCTAACTTTCTATTTATGTCCCCAAAGTCTTTTTTATCAAATAATCTTGCACAGAAAAAACATTAAAAAACTAGTTCGGACACTAGTTTAGAAGTTACTGGCCACTAGTGTAGATCTATGCCTATGGTGTGTATACCAGTGAGTATCTTACACATATGATAATACCTCCAGTAATACTACAATAAAAGCGTCGGGCTGTAAGAATATGTAGATGGTAGTGTAGTGTTCTTTTTGTTCATTTAATGCAGTGTGCAGACAGATATTTTTTTTATTGTAAATGAACATTCATAATAAAAAATTATTGCATTTCTAAAAGTCATTCTTCAGTAGTCTATCTAACTATATTTCAGAACAATGGCTGCTTTTCTACAGATTTCCCACCAAGTTCAGTATGAACGGGGCATTATGTCTCAGATATTCCACTTCCTGAATGAGAAGATTTTGACTGACTTCAAAATCATAGTACAGGGAAAAGCGATTAATTGCCATAGGCTAGTGTTGGCAGCTGCATGTCCTTATTTTGCATCTTTGTTCAACAGTGGAATGAAAGAATCGGTGTCTGGAGAAATGACCATGGATACACTGAATCTGAATTATGATTCATTCTATGAAGTTGTGCAGTACATGTATGGACATGATATCAATGTCTCTTTGAAGTCAGCAGGTGATTTATTTGAAATATGTGAGATTTTACAGTTTGAATCTTTGAAAAAGCAATTGTGCTTATTAGTTAAAGGAAACATCAATGCTGATAACTGTATTCAATTTTGGAAAATGGCTGAAACATATAATCTTACAGAAATTGCTTCAACAGCCAAAAGTATTATGGAAGAAGACTTTAACATGGTTGTTAAGTCTGATGCTTCTAAATATCTTTCGCTTGCAGAGTTGTTAGACTATATTGGTACTGCCAAAAAATCAAATAGAAACCATGCTCTTGCTGGTTGTTTTGATTGGGTAAAGTTTGACAAACTACAACGTCTGCAATCATTGGTGGATATTATTGGTCACATGAAACTTAGTGAATGCACTGGCTTGATGGCAAATGCCCCTCGCATGTCACATTCTTGGATTCATTCAAGGACAAAAAAATAGTAACATAACGCCTGTGGCGCCAAATTCTATTTATAATGATGTTTTGTCACGAAATACATTATATAGAAATATAAATGATGTTTGTGTAGATCAGAAATCTCAAAACTGTCAAAATCAATCTTTTCCACATATGAATCTATCACTATTCATACACCAACGACAAAAAAGTATACAGAGAAATTTCTTTTAAAGAAAAAGACCACTTTGACTTCCGGCCACTTTTAAAGGCATGAGATGTGGAAGGCTTGTGCATAGCTCAATGCGAGCGTCCACATGTAGAGCACAATCAAAGACAAAGTGGACTGCATCCTCCTCAGCACCATTCTCACATGTCGGGACTATTACATGCAGCAGCTAATTGTAAAAGTCAAATTTAAACTTGCTACAACCTATCCGGATCCTAGCGTGATAACACTAGGCCATCATTCGCCGCAATACTGTAGTGGCTGTAGATTGAACCCATTTCTCGCAAAGCTACTTATAAAATTAGTAATAGTTGTCGTATTGCATCAATATGAATAATTTTTTCTAATTGTTTCCCACCCCAAGTGCTCCTAAGTTGAGATTACTTACACAACATTTTTCTCTTTCGGTGCCTTCCCACGGAATGTATCATTACAAACTTGGTCCTTCTTCAGGCTCCTTATAATCATAATAATACTTACCTATTTCATTTTGTGTTTATATTATCTAAGCATGTGTGATTTACCACTCTGTTTCATGTTCTTGTGTGAAAGTGTGGAGACGGCTCAAGTCGCATTTTGCCATGCCGAATCCTTTTTCATTTTTTGAAATAAAATATGTTTTAAACCAATACTTACCTATCATCTATGCATTTGGGAGGATAGAATGCGGCCGTCTCGGTCCGAAAAAATATTTTTTACCTATTTTATTAACCTAGTAATGTGCAAAGTGTAAAGTAATTCTGAACAAATTAATTTGAGACTGCTTACTGAAATATATATATAACTATTTGTATCTATATTATGCACCTATGTATTGGCTTTGTAGACATCCTCTTTTATTTGAGATAAATTAAGTACACATCAAATAATAATATATCATTCCTCGCCACACCCTGCCGGTGGCTTCCTGGTTTAGGGCACCAGGCCCCTTGGCTCGTCTTCACCACTTCCTCCCCACCGTTCATCTCCCCCCTGTGCCTTCTTCCCACTCGTCTTCTGATGCTGAGTCACCGTCCTCGACTGCTGGCTCCCCTTGTTCTACCTCTAGTTCTTCTGCCCAGGACTGTTAAATAAAATGAAAATAAATTAAATAATAATCCATCATTCCTCGCCACACCTGGCCGGTGGCTTCCTGGTTTACGGCAGCAGTCCTTGGCTCTGTCTTTACCACTTCCTCCCACCGTTCGTCTCCCCCTGTAGTGCCTTCTTCCCACCGTCTTCTGATTCTTGAAAAAGAAGCTCAAGCGCTCCCTCGCTGGCCTCTGAGGTTGACCATGACCAGACTGGTGCCGCTCGCCAGATCCTTAAAGCACTTCAGAGTTAAACCAACTGCAATATGCGCAAACTTGGGAAAAGGAAATCTTCAACAGTTCCCAGCCATTTTGCTTGGACGGGGAGGGGCAGGGGTGTTGTTGTGGTGGTAGGAGAATGACTACTATTGAACACAAAAACAAATTGATTTTTGTGATCTATTGAAGAAAAGGTTATTAGTGTCTAGGGTAGGGTACTGCGTCAATATCATCGATCAATAAAAGTAAAATGACGTATACTAGTTTTAATTGATCGATGAGAATGGATTTTAAAATCGATCAGTGGGGAAGCATACATGATAGTATTGGGTGAAATTGATTTTCTAAAGTAGATAGGAGGAAGTTGTTATTGGACATAAGAGTAAAAATATCTTAGTGATTTTAAATTAAGCTATTAGTATCTAAAGTCTGGTTCTGGATCGATTTTGTCTGTAGTGATGTCAAAGGAGGCCAGGATGTTGGCCTCTGTTTCTAGTCTAATGCGGATCAGGTCGAAAGTGGTTTTGATGAGGTCTTGGGCTTTGAGGGGGTCAAAATGTACATTGATTTTTTTGTCAAAATTCAAGAACGGGTTATTTTTAAGCGTTGTGCAAACCGGATATAGGTGGGCTGACTTGAGAAATTTTCCTTGTGAGCAGTACTCCTGTATGTAGCTGCCTTTGGTGGTTTTTGGAATGATGTAAAAAGCGGGAAAGATGGCGTCTTCACGCTGTGTGTTTGGACTGTGAAGGGGCGGCAATATAACAATCAAGCGAATGGGATTGTTGTGCAGTCAAATTATCTGGCTTCAAAGGTTCATGAATAAAAATTGCAGCTTGAGGGAATGGGTGATTTAGGGCGCTAGTAAGGGAGTTAATGTCTGTGATGGCCTCCTGGATGTCGAGATATTGGAAATTTAAAACAGCAATTTGTACTATTAACGTTAGTAACACAAGTAAAGTTGTACTTGTGACCAGGTGTGACTTCGGTGGTGGCCAGGCCTTCTAATAAAATGGATAGATTGGCACCTGGGATAGTGTATATATGAGAATTGACCGGATTAGAGAGATTATTTGCCAAACGAGATCCGTTTGAATCACATAGCCATAAAATACTACTTTGTGGTGGTAATAGGCCACTCTTTGTAAAAGTGGTCTTATTGACACGATATTGTTTAAGTTTGGAAATGATGGGAGAAGGCACCAATGAGATATTCAGTTCTTCTGGTGAGGAGGGGGTATCGTTCTTGTTATCTGGTTGTTTGTGTGACTTTTAACTGACCATTTACGTTTTTAACGGGAAGTGGTGGTACTTCCGGGATGGCGGGTAAGCGGGGAACTGCTAGAGGAGTCTGAGTGCAGGGGGAGGAGTCAATAGGCGGGTCATTGAAGTCAAGTTTCCGTTTGAATTTCAAAATCTGTCACCGATTGCATGGCACAAAGAACGGCCAAGTGCTGAGTGCAGGTGAAGTGGACACGGGACAGCTTGGTCTTTTCCTGGATGTGATCGCCGGGAAAGTGGTGCAGGGGTCAGCCAGCGACAGTCAGAGTGCAGTGGTGACAGAAGACAGCAGAGTCTTTGTCTGGGGGATCTTTAGGGACACCGACGGCACGATTGGTCTGACCGAGGGGAGAAAGCAACGTCGCCGACGGCCACACAGATCCTGCACAAGGGCGTCGTGTGCACGGTGGTTTAAGCGCAGCTACTAGGACTATTTGTGCGCCAATAAGAAACCCTCTAGTTTCATGAAAAAATTGAACCCATAGCTTTTTTAATTCCTTTGATTGACGTCTTCACATGTTGCTTTAGGATGCCTGCAGGCAGCTGGGCCTGATGGAAGAAAATGAAATGTGTGAGACTCCCACACAGATTATGAAAAGAGCTTGTGGTGGTCAAGATCGTGTGGGGCGCCGACCACCTTGTAGCGCACTTGAGGTTGACTGCTCTAGTGTGTCTTGTTCTTTTTGGACTCTTTTGAGTATCTATTTTATCCTTTTTATTTGTTTCTGTATGCATATCACTTTGTGTGTTTATATTTTCATTCATTTTTTTTTTCCTCTTTGTCAAAAACATCTTCAATAGCTTTGATTGATCTATTGGCTTTTTCATTCATTTTTCTTTCTTCCTCTTTGTCAAACACATCTTCAATAGCTTTGATTGATCTATTGGCAGTGTCTAATTCTTTCTGGAGTTTTTGGCACTTCAGGCAATTTTTATAATTTCTATGTCATTTACCAACTGTCTAAGTGTGGGCTGCAAATTTGTTCTCAGAAGATGTACCTGAGCAATAGGGCCTTGTGTGTCCTTCTCTAAAATAAAAGTGTTAATAGCAGCTAAGCTGCTTTCTACTTCCTGTGATGCTGTCCTGATCTTACTTTGGCTCATCACAATTTTGCAATAGTTAGGTACTTTAACTTGTGATGGTTGTGAAGACATCTGCAAATAAACAAATTAAATTTTTAATTTCAATTACACAATGAAGGCCTGATCTAAGAATATTGAAAATCATTAACTGGCAGTATTTGACTGAATGTGTTCATGTAAACTTTTAAAGAAGTTTTTAACAAATAAATTATTTTAATCTGAATTTTTTGTTAGTTTTTGTTGTTTTTTCTGTTTCTGCTGCCTTACATCCGAAAAATAATAAAGTCCTATTTTATGTGAAAATCCAATTTAAATTTATTTGAACATGTTTCGGCATCTCCAGTGCCCTTCTCAACTTTACAAAACCAAATTCAAACAACAATGCCAATCCTATTTTATATCATCTCTATACTAAAATATCATATATTAAATTATACTATATTACACTAGTAGACATCCACCACTCCTTGCTCTGAGAGATACATCTTCATACATACACTCATTCCTATTCCAATCAATCATCCCTGCTTCCATTCCATACCCTATCCTTCAGCTATCATCTGTTACCACATTATATATTCTTTACACAATGTACTCACATTTACACTATCAATAAAAAAAAATTATATTACCTTATCTAATTGACACAATGTACTCACATTTACACTACTAATTAAAAACATTTTAAACTTTTAAAATTTCCAAAAACATTTCAAAAACATTTAAAAACATTAAACAAAGATGAAAATGTATGCCTTACTTGTTCAGCCATGGGACCGCCTGCAGGGTTTGCTTGTTTCTTTCGCCATAGTCCCACCTCAACTTCTCTCCTTATAATGTAATAATTGATTCTACTCAAGTTTCAAATGATAAATCTACGTTTTATGAAAATTATATTAGATTTGTCATGAATATATAAGGCGAATTCACGACTCAGTCAAATAATCATTTTCCATCATGTTTACAGAATATTAAAAATTCAACTTTTTGTTTAATGCCCTCAATTTTAAGTTAACAATTCCAACTGTTGTATGTTACGAAGAGCTTGCCCCAGGCAGATTATAGGGGCCAATGTATATCACATTACACCTCGACTCACTAGAGATGTTTTCAAACACCAAATGTCAGGTCCCATACAATAAGAGCATTTACAAGGAAACCTTTTTCTCATATATTTGCAAGTAATCTACATGTGAGCACCATGCAGTGAGAATGCATAAACCTACTTTCTTGATGTTACGCAGAGCAATCATCATAAGCCTCGGCCGGTCTCCTACAAAGAGAGGCTTCACTTCTACGTTGGCCTCTCCCGCCGGAGCGTGATCGAGGAGACGGCCGAAGCTGCCGTCCTCATCTTGAGCATCGATGCTGGAAACAAACATGCACAGGCTTGTGAAATCATTCAACTAATCGACATAAAGGGAAGTCCGTGTAATGTTTAGTTAGATGAGCTCTTTAAAACCACCTCTATATATGTTCTTGTCGTCCAAATCCGTCAGAAGAGATATAATAATGGCATTGTCTCAAAATAACTGCGTATATGTAATATTTAAGATGCACAATTTTTTTTCTATACGCGGGGCCCAATGGAAACTAAATGACTACATTTTGAAACACTAATGAGGTTGCTTACTGCAGTGAAAGCATTTAGATAATCTGCAAGTAGTTTGTGCATACGATGAAGAAGTAAGCGAGGAATGTGAAAGTCAAAGACAGCTCATATTTATGAGCAGAAGGTTTAAATACCTGTGTGCAATCGATATAAATTCTTACCAAAACCATTTCTGGATGTAGCCTCCCCTGTCGGGGACACGGTTGCACTTGAAACTGACGTGATATGACGCCTCCTGATTTCTAGTCCTCTCCACCGCCTGATATCATCAGTGTTAGGGAGCAACCATAATTAATTGTACAGGGGGGCATCATTTGGTGGGGGAGGGTGCTCAATTTTCTTTGCTCATATAAGGGAGGGCACTCAATTCTCTTATCTCATCAATACCAAATGACCGTCCCGCCCTGTACAATTAATGATGGTTGCTCCCTTAAATCATTCCATGTAATCAAAATCACGCGAAAGAAAGCTCCATCTGCTCCTTGAAAATTGTTCTTAACACAAGGTTGTGGCAAGTTCAATTTGATGGGATTTTAACATATGACGTTGGTTACAGTTTCCAAATTTATATTCTCTTGTATACATCATGACAATCTTCAATATCAAAATTGCAATATCTCTGAATTATTGGCATGGCAATATCTGACAGCTATCTTCACTTATCTATCATGCTTTGTTTAGGGAAGAATTTCAGCTGGTACAGTTTGATTCACATGTGACAGGTCCGAAGATGTATAGTCTTGTCGAGCGGTATAGGATTGCTAGATCTTCACATCTTTGAGTAGTTAGTCTGGGTTTAAAAATTCTAGGTCTCTCATGATAGTATCGCATTTCACCATGTTATTATTTTATTTTATATTCATGTTAAGAAATAGCTGGTTAATTTCACAATTTGATGATGTAATGGCCTTCTCTGGTAGGGTTTTAAAGTTATTTTATCTATTTCCTGTCTTCACCAAAATTTCCCTCTTCTTGTGGCATAAGCGATTGTTTACAAGCAACCTTCTATTCAGCTGTGTAACTTTTACGGTTACCTGGTTACGACTCAATTAGTACATTCAAGTTTGTCTCATCAGGAAAATGTTTTTCACATTGACTACATTCAATTGGCTCTCCATTGTGAATTATTCTCGTGTGTCTGCTTAGACGGCTGCTGTGACTGAAACCCTTTTCACACTTTTCACATTTAAATTTTTTATCCATTTCACATGAACCATAAATTTTTGATAACCCAACCCATTCGGTGATTCAGTGGATGATAGTACTTCACTTCCTCAAGTTTCTGCGACACAATTACAAATGCAGATAATTGCTGAAAATCTACTTCAAAGCCAGACTGTAATTAGAGATCATTTATAGTCAAGGTTTCATAACAAGAACATATAAATTATAACGAGCAGAACACCAGTAGTAAAATACAATGGTTATAACAAAATTCATAAATAAAAACAAAAATAGATACAAAAATGAATAAAATACAATGATTCTTCAGTAATTGTGTTTTTTCTTTGTCAATGCAGATGCAGATGATTTACTTACAATACAACCTAGATTTCTTTTCTTCTTCAGATACCGCTAGTATGTCCCCCTTACTATCTTCAACATTTCCCTTTACATTAGCCATTTTGGTTTTGTACTGTTATGGCAGTATGATAAGAACAAGGCTTGCCTCAGCCTTGAATTCTGCTGCTGCTTTTCCTGCTCTGTGGAGCTCAATGACCGTTCTGTTTTTCCGGCTGCACTGGCCACCATTAGTTACATCCATATTTTAGTGACTCACAGCGTGGGCCCCACTAAACCTTAATCAGGCGCTGGCCATACCACGGGGCTATAAAACAATGTGAATGAACCTCTTACCCCTTACGGGACAAAGACACATTAGGTAGACGCACGGAGGACGAGGATGAGACGATGTCGCCGGGAGAAGCCGTGTTCGCCGGGAAAGTGGTGAAAGTGTCTGCCGGAGACAGTCATAGTGCAGCTGTCACTGAAGATGGCCGAGTGTTTGTCTGGGGCATCAGAAAGGGGAAAGTGATAAGTATGAAGCCGCGAAAGTCATCAGAAAGGGGAAAGTGATAAGTATGAAGCCGTGTGAAGACCATGCCGGAGGTCTTCTGCAATCACTTTATCAGTATCAACAACAATTAAACCATACCGATTTCAAAATTGTTGTTGATGACAAAGAAATAGATGTGCATAAAAATGTGGTTCCTGCCAAGTGCCCTTACTTTGAAAGTTTGTTCAGTTCTTGCATGAAAGAAGTCAAGGAAGGGAAATTAATACTGGATACTTTGGGCTATGATGTCGTCAAGAGTATTGTAGCATATCTCTATGGAAATAAAATAGACATCGATGCTGAGAAGTTACCAGAAATCGGTGATGCTTGTGAATTGCTGCTGTTAGGTGAAATGAAAGACCAACTTTGTAAGTTTGTGAATGAATAAATATTGGCAATTGAAAACTGTATAAGTTTGTTAAAATTGGCTGATAAATATCATATGGAGGAGCTCGCTCGAAAGTGTAATCTTGATGCTGAGTAATTTTGAAGACCTGAGCGAGTCTGAAGAGTTAATGCTGCTATCGTTTGCTGAAATCAAGGATTTATTCCAGGAACAAATCTAGTGTGACAAGGATGTTGTTTTAGAAGCTGCATTAAAGTGGGTGGCTTACGGAAAATCATCTAGGCTAGAACATGTGCTAGATTTGATGAACATTATTGATATTTCCCAATGCTCTGAAGCTTGTTAGGTTATGGCCAATAAGACCTACAGAGACGTTCTGGTAGATAGTGATGTGAAGCAGATAATAATTGATGAACTGTGTGAATGAGTAAACCTCCCCAAGAATATTCCTGCTTCATTTAATACTGACGTGTGGACATGTCTGTTACCGCTCTGCTTGGTCTTGGCCTTGCCTTTGCCTTGGCAGCTGACTTGGAAGGTGACGGTTGCTGTAAATCTGGCTGTTCTTCAGCATCTTTCTCTGAAGCTTGATGTGGAGCTTAGTCTGAAGGTTGCTGTGAAACTTCCTCTGAAGCTTGCTCTGAAGCTTGCTCTGCAGCTTGCTGTGAATGTTGGACTTTCATCACTATCCTGGTTAGCACCACTTCCACCAGATGCACCACATGTTCCCAGAGTCTTTCTAGACCTACCCTTTGCCTGCTTGGCAGGCATTTTCACGCTAGCACTTCAAATTTTTAAATGTTAAAATGAACTTTAAACTTTCATCATTATCTATCAATTAATAAAGATAAAGCAGTGGGGTTGATTTTGGAAGTTACCCCATCAATAATGAAAACATTTGTATTAATGTGCTGACATGGAGTAACATTTTCTCTCATAACTAAGAAATTAGTACTGAATTTCAAAATACAAATTAGAGGAATAATGCGCTATTTTTTTAGCCAGATCTACATTGTAATTTTTATTATTCTGATTTGTTTTACATATAAGTGAACACTTACATCATAATGTCAAATATGCAGTTTAAAAAAGAAAATGCCTCCATCATTGTTGGAACAACCCCAAAGTTAATCCTACAGCTTTACCACGGCCAGTTTTTTTCGGGAGATGCTAAGAAAACCGGATTTTTTGCTGTACCCACAGATGGCAAGAGTTTGCGAACAGTCTCATCATGTGGACAGCACCTGTCTCTGACAAATGCAGACCATCACGATGAAACCATTCGCAACCTTGGTCTGGGGACAGGACCTCCAGTTTCAGACCACCTCCAGAAAAAAAAATACTATGGGTGGACAAAAAATGGACGCGTGGATGACTTTTACAAAAAACTCGCAACTCTTTGTTCGTTACTTTTATTACTGGGTTGGTCACCGGAAAGTCTTTCGGCCTAGGAATGATTGATGAAATCATTATGTGGCACATGGGATTGTATACAAGTAGGTGTTGAGTTATGATGTTGAAATTCAAAACAATATTGTTGACAATCCCACGTGACACATAATTATCCACATCATTTGTCCCCACATGCAAAATAACAAGTTTGGCCCTTCTCACCAACTCTACTATTTCCCCCTCCCCCCTCTCAAGTTTGTCCATTAAACCTGACGTCGTCAGGCCCCCGAAGGCCTTCACTGTAGCATCTAAAAGGCCTCCGAGGGGCCGACAAATTGAGTCCGAAATCAATAAGATGGCAGCGGTCATAAATCTCGCCAAAGGGTTTGCGAAGCGGCTGTTAATAATGAAAAGCAAAAATTGTTGATGTGTTTCAGATTTATCAATGATAGCTTTCGGTGCAATAATCATGCATACAAATTTATCACTTAATAATACAAGAAGTAATGCCAACATTGGAAAAACAAACAAAACTAAACAGCACAAAACTTACTGTGCCTGACGGCCATTGGCTTGCACCCTAGCATGGACATTAACCTTCCATGAAAAGCAAAGAAATAGAGCCATCACAACAACTTTCTACAATTAGGATATTGAAGTATTTAGATGAAGACCACCAAAATTTTAGACTTGTTAAAATCTTTACACTTACTTGTCGCTCACTTGGCTGCTGGCGGTCTGCTGCTGCTGCTGCTGCTGCTGCTGCTGCTGCTGCTGCTGGTGGTGGTCTGGCTGCTGGAATGAAAGAGCCATCAAAACAA
>JAGTTF010005837.1:236019-251226 GCA_019095985.1 Streblospio benedicti
GTTATTATTATTCAGAAAATGAGAATTTTTCCTTTAAAAAAAAAAAAAAATCCAAAAAATCCAAGACATCAATAACTTGGACAGAGATACTTCCTAACACTATTGTGTCAAGAATTTTTAGATGTGTCTGTTAATAAATAATAAATTTAAAGAGGATTAGGGGTGTAGTCTGAAAAAGAATCACCTTCTAATTTATGATCCAACAGAACAGTTGATTGAGTACTTTATTCTAGAAGCTCACACGTACAATATAGTACAATCATAACTAGATCTATATAACGTGTATCGTACATATACAAAAACATCCCCTTTTAGATCTTTTTAAGATTACTATATACAAGATTACAGAAATAATAAATATTGAAATATTCTTTATCAGGAACATTATGTTTTTGATTGTTTAATTGATAGACGCATTATACGCACTGTCCTGAATATTAATTTTAATGGTGCCATAAACAAAAACATTATCAAAGCCATAAACAGTTTTTTTGCATTTTGGATTCAGTGGAAACAGTAGAAACCACAAAAGTAAGTATTCACTTTATATAAAGTCAACCATTATATAAAATTTATAAGATTATTTCATAAATGCATTTTCAAAATACTATTCTCTATTAAGAATAGCATAATCTTTCAAGAGATCAACATACGAAGATAATTTTGATTAAGACTTATTTTTTAAAATTCAGATTAAAATAATTTATTTGTTAAAAACTTCATGTAGAAAGGAAATTAGTAATTAACACTTTATTTTAGAGGTACACAAGGCGCTTTATTGCTCAGGTACATCACCTGAGAAAAAATTTGCAGCCCACACTTAGACAGTTGGTAAATGACATAGATATTATAAAAATTGCCTCTGTAGAGCAGTACAAAGCCTTCAGAGATATGAAAATAAAGTGCGAAAAACTCCAGAAAGAATTAGACACTGCCAATAGATCAATCAAAGCTATTGAAGATGTTTTTGACAAACAGGAAGAAAGAAAAATGAATGAAAATATAAACACACAAAATGATATGCATACAGAAACAAATGAAAAGGAAAAAAATAGATACTCAAAAAGAGTCCAAAAAAAAAGAACAAGACACACTAGAGCAAATTTTTAGTTTTCAGATTAAATGGCTGCTGATTGCATCCAAGCTCTGTGTACAATCCAAGGTAGGCAACCTGATTGTGTTTCGGTGTGATCATGTAACCAATGTGAGAAAAAGTACTTCACTAAATCTGCCCTCAGAGAACACAGCAAGGGAAATGATATTCTTTGCAGATACATTTGTGATCATTGTGCAAAACCATTAAATTATAAAACAGCATTTCATTCTCACCTGCCTACACATACAGGAGAGAAGCCAGACGGTTGTGACATTTGTTTAAAAAGCTGTAACTCAATATCTTATTTAAATTTTCATTAAAAAGTTTGTAGAAAAAAGACGAAAGTGTTTGCTTGTTTAACTTCAGAGAAAAAGTTTGTAACAAAACAATATTTGGCACATGTACTGTACGTACACCTTAAAAAAAAGTTTGTTTACAACACTTGTAGGAAGGAGATTGTGAATCCTTCTCCTTTAAGAGCCCACAAAGAAAATAATGTTTTTTGATGCTGTAGTTGAAATAAACTGGTAAATAAACGCATTTACACGAGCTTAAGCTTATGAAAATTGTAACAAAAAAACTGTCAATACATAGCAAAATTTGGATTCTCAAGTGTGTGGTCCAGTTGCTAATGTAAGTATAACACTTGCCACATTGACTACACTCATTGGGTTTCTCGCCTTCTTTCTCCCCATTAGGGTTTCTCAAGTGTCTGGGCAAGGCGCTACTTTGACTATAACACTTGCCACATTAGCTACACTGATAAGGTTTCTCAACAGCGTGAGTTCTCATATGATTTGTCAGATTTCCATGGACCCCGAGGACCGTCAAGCATGGAGGGGACGTCTACAGTTATAACTAGGCAGCCAGGCCGCACCCTCTGCAGAGGATTAATTCAGGCCTGCCACAAATAAACGAGGATGATGATAATAATGATGATGATGAGATTTCCACTTTGGCTGAATGATTTCTCACACATTGTATACTGATATTCTTTCTCCCCAGTGTGGATTCTCAAGTGGCTTGTATCGTGTGCAATGGAGAACTTTGGCATTAAAAGACTTCAGAAAAAAAGACGAGCGATGGATTTGGATTCTGATTTTCAAACACCTGTACAGTGTAACTAGTCTGGGGGAGCAATTTCCAAAAAAAGGTGCTTCAAAATATTAGTTTTTAACAGAATCATGGATTCTAGGTTCTATCAGAGAAGAATCCTTCCATTTATCAATTTATTTATCACACATTTCCTCTAGGTCAGTAAAAATTTCAGCAAGACAATGATCCCAAGCACACATTGATCTCAACAAGGGCATTTTATGCAGTTGCACAAGATTAATTGGTTCAAAACTCAACAAGAGTCACCTGATCTATACATGCTAATGACCGATGATTCATTGTATATACCGTACACATATGGAATATGATCATTCACCGTTTTACCCCTAGTTTATGGCTCACCGTGGAAGCGCCATTTTGTTTTCTTTGTTTGAGTGGTGTGTAGGAATATCTGTCTACGGTTTTTAAAAGTGTTAGCTAGTTTTTTAAGAGGATATACGGATTAACGACTGTGTGAAGTTGTGCTGGATACCGTGACAATTTTTAAAAGGAGTGACGATGTTGGTGTTAGTGATAGGGTTGGTTTTGCTAGCTGGTGAGGCGTGCACAAACCAAACCACAGAGAATGTCCACAAATCAACGTCGTCCTGCACTGCTGACCAGTACACCACTCAAAGTGGCCACCCCCAGCAAACCCCACCACTCGCCCATCCCCACACCGCCGGCCACCCCAGCTAAACTGGCTGAAAGCCATAACTGTGTTACCTGTGTATCATACAGCCCAACTCAGACCTTGACGCCCCCATTAGCTCATAAATGGCTCTTCATCTCCTAGACGAAAATACAGAAGAACAGATCGATCCCAGCCCAATTTAGATCCAATTATTGATCCAATTATTGATCAAAATATCAGTACCAACTCGCCACCTCCAGCCCCTAGCAAACGTAAACTTGACTTCAATGACCCCCTACTGACTCCTCCCTGGACTCCTGTAGCAGTTCCCGCCACCGCCACACCGGAAGTATCCACCACTTCCGTTAAAAACGTAAATGGTCAGTTAAAAAGTCACACAAAAACCTAATAACCAGAACGACACCCCCTCCTCAACAGATGAGTTGAATATCTCAGATTGATGCCCTCTCCCATCATCTGATCTGGTGTACAAAGGCAAAACTCAGAGTTTTATTCTACAAAAAGCAAAGAAGTCACAGTGAGGGTGAAAATTGGAACAACTTCTTGATCAGTGTGAACAAGCAAACTGGTTACTCCCTTTTTCCCCAAAACTCTTGCTTCAGTTGTGGAAGAATTAGAAAATGTTAAAAATTATGCTACAAACAGCATTGAGATCACCAGGACGAGAAAAAAGCGCGACACAGATATAATTTCATTGAAAAAAAATAGTTGATTTAGAAAGAAAACTGGCAGAAGCAAATGAAGTTCTGGCAGCCCTCGTTATCAAATATTTTTGACCAAGAAGTGAAGGACTTTAAGTGAGCGACGATAACGTAAAGATTTCATAAAGTCTAAACTTTTTTGGTGGTCTTCATCTAAATACTTCAATATCCTAATTGTAGAAAGTTGTTGTGATGGCTCTATTTCATTGCTTTTCATGGAAGGGTAATTAATGTCCATGCAAGGGTTCAAGCCAATGGCCCTCAGGCACAGTAAGTTTTGTGGTGTTTAGTTTTGTTTGTTTTTCCAATGTTGGCATTGCTTCTTGTATTATTAAGTGATAAATTTGTATGCATGATTATTGCACCGAAAGCTATCATTGATAAATCTGAAACACATCAACAATTTTTGCTTTTCATTGACAGCCGCTTTGCAAACCCATTGACCAGATTAGTCAAATCTGACTCAA
This sequence comes from Streblospio benedicti, assembly GCA_019095985.1. Classification (NCBI taxonomy): domain Eukaryota; kingdom Metazoa; phylum Annelida; class Polychaeta; order Spionida; family Spionidae; genus Streblospio; species Streblospio benedicti. The sequence continues at coordinate 240,034 of JAGTTF010005837.1, forward strand.
TTTGTCGGCCCCTCGGAGGCCTTTTTTAGATGCAACAGTCAAGGCCTTCGGGGCCTGACGACTTTAGGTTTGATGGACAAACTGGAGGGGGGGAGGGGGAATTGTAGAGTTGGCCAGAAGGGCCAAACTTGTGATTTTGCATGTGGGGACAAACGATGTGGATAATTATGTGTCACGTGGGATTTTCAACAATATGCTCCATTCGAGTGCAGGTGGTAATTGTTTTTATGTTTCTGTGGATACCGCTATAAAATGTAATTAAGGGGTTAAATGTGGGAGGTTATGCGAGGACTGTTCAGGACCTCCAGGCGTAGCTTTGCTACCAAATACGCCTCAAAGTATATTTCATGTAGGAGTTGGTTTAACAAAGCTATTAAACAACATAAAAGCATAACCTGATAATTTTAATGAGAAACAACACCAGAACACCCAGTCCAAAATAAGCCAGTTTTGTTTAGAAAATGGGTATACAACTTGTATGTAAATCGTGTGAAAATCAGGTCGCCCAGGTCACAATTGTTACCTGGAAACTCCAGAGCAACAAAGAAATAAATTATTGATGATTTGAATTATTATTAGAAAAGTGTAATGTATTTTTGAATAAAATATGTACAACTTGTATATTTAAGCAGCCCGGCCAGTTTTCAGGTAACCTCTAGCTACAGGGCGCTTGATATAATGATATCAAACTTCATGAACTACAAATCAATGCTTTATCAAAGTACGCAGAAGTAATTTTTTTTTCCACATAAAGAATAATAACTTGAGAGAGATACCCTGTCATTATTGTGGGGGAATATGTTGGGTGTATTAACAAAAGAAATTTCAAAAGAATTAGAGACGTCAGGAAAACAATAACTACAATTAGAAGAAATTAGAGAATCAGTCAAAGTGCCAATGAGTTATTATTATTCAGAAAATGAGAATTTTTCCTTTAAAAAAAATTGAAAAAATCCAAAAATCAAGACATCAATAACTTGGACAGAGATACTCTAACACTATTGTGTCAAGAATATGATGTGTCTGTTACTGAAATAAATTTAAAGAGAGGATTAGGGGTGTAGTCTGAAAAAAAAGAATCTCTTCTAATGTATGATCAACAGAACAGTGGGTGGAAGTACTTTATTCTAGAAGCTCTCACACGTACAATATAGTACAATCATAACTAGATCTATATAACCTGTATCGTACATATACAAAAACATCCCCCTTTTAGATCTTTTTAAGATTACTATATACAAGATTACAGAAATAATAAATATTGAAATATTCTTTATCAGGAACATTATGTTTTTGATTGTTTAATTGATAGACGTACATACGCACTGTCCTGAATATTAATTTTAATGGTGCCATAAACAAAAACATTATCAAAGCCATAAACAGTTTTTCTTTGTATTTTGGATTCAGTGGAAACAGTAGAAACCACAAAAGTAAGTATTCACTTTTATATAAAGTCAACCATTATATATAAAATTTATAAGATTACTTCATAAATGCATTTCTCAAAAATACTATTCTCTATTAAGAATAGCATAATCTTTCAAGAGATCAACATACGAAGATAATTTTGATTAAGACTTATTTTTAAAATTCAGATTAAAATAATTTATTTGTTAAAAACTTTAAAAGTTTGTATGAACACATTCAGTCAAATACTGCCAGTTAATGATTTTCAATATTCTTACATCAGGCCTTCATTGTGTAATTTGAAATAAAAAATTTACTTTCTTTATTTGCAGATGTTCTTTACAACCATCACAACTTAAAGTACCTAACCATTGCAAAATTTGTGATGGGCCAAAGTAAATAAGGACAGCATCACAGGATGTGAAAAAATTAGCTGCAATTTAACTTTTGGCATTTTTGAAATTGGAACCACAGAGACATTGCTATTGACTATACAGAGCAAAAATTGAGACAAAAAAGGCCCAAGTCAAAAAAGTTTAGATAATTGGTAAAATGATGTGATGTGTATATAGATATTTAAAAAAATTGCCTCTGTGAGGGCAAACCAGTTTCAAAAAACCTGTTTTCAGAGGAATGAAAATAAAGTATATTGTCAAAAAACAATATTCCTCAGCAGCTAACAGCACCACTGCCGTTAATGTTGCTGCCTAATAAAAGGAATTGTTTTTTAATTTTCAATATTGAATTGTAAAAATATAATTGTAAAAATTTTGATTTAACCATTTGGGCCCATGGAAATATTTGATTGGAACCATGTGAGATATTGAATAAAAACTATACAGAGCATGAGATTAAAAGATGTAGAAAAGAGGGGCCCAAAGTCAAAAAAAAGTTACGGACATAATACAGGTAAATTGATGTGAGTGTTTATAAACATTTAAATAACCATCCTACTTACTGTAATTCTTTAATAACAGCTTACACTTGGCACAAAGAAATGACCATTTATTTGTGAAGAAGTGTGCCTCATCATGTGATCGACCCAAAGGAAGAGAGAGATGTAGCTGTGGAAGATGGGTAGGCGCCGATATGTGCGGGAACATTAATGTATGTCACATCCTTCTTTGATTGCAAAATATTCATTCAACGGCATAAGAAATTCACATAAAATGCTGCATTTGCTTTCATTTTTATGGTTGGATGGAATGAAACCTCTCTTTTGTTTCAAAATGGTAAATGTGCGAGAAAAAATTCCACGACAAAATATTCACGTGCATGTACTTGATTGAAGTAAAATATCAAAAAAAGTTTACATTTGGTCCATGAGGTCTTCTGGTTGATTGTCTGACTTGGTCGATGCATTAGATGGCGTTCTAGGAGAAATCCGTCTGCTACTTGATCTTGGGGTCTGAACCTGAGTTATTACAATTGAGGACACTTTGGGGAGGGCTGGTTTCGATGGGGTTTTTGTTTTGTTGATACTGCTGATTTTTATAAAAGGTTTGAAGATCTTACCCAAGAAGACGTTCAAGAAATGACACAAGATGATTACAGAACATTCAGTATGAGGACAAACAAATTAAGAAAAACTTGAAATATGTTTGCGACGATCTTGCTCGCATAGAGCATGATTGTACTGGTCCAAAAGGAAGCATGGACTTTTTATGTTCTTATGCTGCAGATCCAGATAATCCAGAAGCATTTTTTAGTGATGGTGAGAGTCTTCATGCTCTGGACAGAAGAGGAAGCTTCAACCAGGATATTCCTAGGGGAATTATATATAGAATATTTAAAATCAAGCTGTGGCCTCATTAATATACAAGTGTGTGTGTGTGTGTGTGTGTGTGTGTGTCTGTATATGTGCGTGCGTGTGTGTGTGTGTGTGTGCCCTGCTGGGGATAACCAAACGAGGTAAAATCAGCGTACAAGTGACCTTAGGGAGGTAATTTTTTTCCTAAGAGGATTTCCTCCTAAAATTGCACATTCTCAAAGTGCCTAACATTCACTTGGGAGGCATTTAACGTTTTTATATTTGGGTTCCTCTTAAAGCTGCAACCGAAAAGTGTGCATTATGTGTAAGTTATGTTAGGTGTGTACACACAATTTTATTTTAGGGAGAGCTACTGCCATCTACTGGCCATGTTGCACACTAGTTTTTTCCAGAAATCCTATGTCAACCGGTATTCATTGCAGCACTAGATCTAAGACACTCTGGTTGGAGTGGCTACATGATTTGCCCCTCATAGTGACGTGACCAAACCAGTCGGCGCCATTTTGTTCTGACTTCAATGTTATATTTTGCTGCTCTAAGATTGAAGAATCAATACATCAGGATATATTGACTGTAAGTACTCATACTATTGACTAGTAACTTGCATAAAGCCTAGAGGCTATAGTAAGCCTTATTAGTATTCCCGATGCTTTGCCTGGAGAGCATCGCAGAATGATGAAGAAATGCTAGTGGCCGCCAGCAACGGTTTCGTATGCACCTGTTGTGCTGTGATCACAATGATGGTCATTTTTAATATCGAAGTTCAGAAATAAAATGGGGTAGTAAAATTTAGTATTGATATGGATGGAGACGCATATATTTGTGGATTGTACACATGTTAATAAAATCTTGAAAATCCCTTCTAATAGAAACATATATAAATTTACTTTGAAGCAACCTCTCTACCCCTCCCTTTTCCCCCCCCAACCTCACTAATACAATCATTTAGCACGAACAAAGTTTGATGCTAAAAAATTATTCAGTTACAATTTCAATTAAAGACACTATCAAGAATATAGTCAATGTAGATTTCTGATTTGGTTGGTGGGCAGTATATGGCTAACTGGTTGGTGTCCAATAAAGATGCGCAAATAGTCTGTAACATTAAGACAAATGATTTTTGTTGGATGTGGAAAGACAAGGAAATTACGATTTTTGATATGAGGGAGGCGTAGAGGGAGGTGTCAACTACCAGAATATCAAGAAGGCAAAAAATGTATTCATGTGGTCATCTAAATATGAAGGAAAAGAAACATATCGGAGTAATTCTATAGTGTTCCAGCAGCTGCTGCTGCTCTCATTTTCCTTTCAGCGCATGAATGTGCTCGTCGGGTTAACAGTCGTGCGTTCTCGAAAAACCTGTGACGTCAGAGAAGATTCTGGACGAAGAATGCGGTTCTTGTATCTTTTTAAAAAGGAAAGTTTCCAGGATATTGTTAACGGGCTTCTTTGTGCGTTAAATAGTTAAAGAGTAGGTTAAGAAGGTGGCCATGCCCCCCTCCTCAAGTGCCGACCCACATTCGGGTGAATGATTTGCTGCTCAGAATATGTAAAGGACGCCGAATGTGGAGGCCATGACAGTTCGAGCTCACCAGCCAGCATGATTTATCATCTTCAAACCGTAATCAAATGTCCTCTGTTAACAATCATGTTACATTTTGATATAAAGCTTTACGTAATTATTTTCCTGTTATTTTCCTGCTTTGATAAGTAACATAGTTCGATAGGAAAGCATTATGATTACATGTAGGGAGTAAATATTATAATGTCAAAATAATATATTTGTTCATCCAAATGTCTTTCACTGTTGAATTAGACGGGAAATTTCACTGCGACTCAGTAAAACCTCATTTTGGGAAGATCCCACAGTCCTGGGCAGAAGAACTAGAGGTAGAATAAGGTGAGCCAGAAGTCAAGGACAGTGACTCAGCATCAGAAGACTTTCCTGGATTAGTCCTGTCCATCACATTTGGGCCGAGACCCAGCTGTCCCATGTCCCCTTCACTTCACTCCAGCAATAGGCCTTCCTCTGTGCCACACGGTTAGAGGGATTTTGATTTTTTCTTGGCTATGTTTTCTTGATAAATTGTGACGTGAGCCAGCGACTTATGCCTCCGACTGAGGGCTTATATATTTTTAATATGATTTGGTATAATTTACATGGCATGTATATCTGTATATAATTTTACTTTTCCAATATGGATTTAATTTCCTAAATAAAATTATCCTTATTCTTATTTTTAAATATCATAAAATTACAATTACAATTACAGATCTCAGCTCAACAACCGCATTCAGCTGGTCTCTTCGTGCTTATTTTAAGCTCCTTGACCGACTCAGGCATGGTAATTGGCAGGTATATTTCATTGCAAATAGCATTATACATTGAATGTATAACCTATAGTCAGCCAGTTGCAATGTGCTTATAGTTAATAAAATTTAATTGGATTTTACCTATCTCAATGAAAATACATACTATATCAAAAAACCTTTATAGAGCTGTATTTGCATCGTATAAGCCCGGAAGCTGCGAGGCTGTACTTCTCTCCACAATCAGAAGCAGCAGTGACACTGATACCTGCCAGTGACAAGTAAATTTAGCAGTCATAATTTTCATAAAAAATTCTATTGTATACTTATTTAATTATCAATTCAAAATCCTGTGCAAAACTCTGCACTTGCATAACTATGATATGAGCTCATTGAATCGCCCACCCTCTCTCCGTTGATCTAATATACATAGCTGTACATGTATATGAAAGCAATCGAAGTTACAATTTATTTAGCTGTTACTATCACGTCTGAAAAGGAACTTAAAAACCAGTTTATTGGCCCATTTCTCAATGTGTTTGACTGTGAACAGAAGTGCGCCGGTGTAAAGAAATGTAATGACATATTTCAGTGTGCACTGGTGGCTCTACGCTATCTATTGGAAGGAACAAGCTTTTTTGTGCTAGACAGCATGGGTGGCAAGCACCAGCAACCCCACTACAGCACTTAATCAGTAAGATTTTTATTGTTAATTGCTTTCCATCTATTGGGCAATTGTAGACTGTTTATAAATCAAACTTGTATTGTAATTATATAAATGTTGATTTATTTGGTATACAGCATGTCTCATTACATCTATTATATGCTGAGTGTAACTTTATGGATATGGGAGCCACCGTGGGGGGCTCAGTTAGCTGGAAAGGATGGATTATAGACTCTCAGATCATGTAATTTAGTGCAAGGGGTTCTGTAGATGTTTTTGAGTGATTAGATTTGTTCTGTTGTCACAATTTTTTACTGGTCATGGGTGGAAGCACCCAGTTAAAAGTAACATTTTGCTGGCCCCAGTGCCATTGAGTTATAATTTTCCATAGATATGTCTTTTAAAAGATGAAGCAGCAAACAACTCAAGCTTCATGTAACAGTTGTTATGTACTGGAGGAGTAAGATTGAAGTAATTAAATTTTAGGAATAAATAAAATAAGCAAATCTCTAAAAATAAGCTAAATAAAGAAAAGATCTTACTGTATAGAATTAAGGTTAAAGAAATAAATAGTTCAGGGGATAAGTCTGTGAGTAAAATTTTATACAAATAAAAACCGGAGAATAAGTTTTTTGGAAACAAGTCATTATGAATGATGTCTTCAATGAATTAAGAGGGCCACAAAAGCTTCAGAATCATTAAACAATCAAATAGTTCAGAAAAAATGGATGTTAAGAAAACAATTGTATTTTCCAATATTTATGCAAACCATTTTATGTTGCAAAACAATGTCGCAATTTCAGATGGGTAATGCCACATTATCTGATCACAGGAAGAAAGAAATTTCTACTTTATTGTTTTTTTTGTTTTAAAACCACAAAGCAACTCCATGTCAATGTGGTGTTCTGTGAAGTTGAAGTTAAATTGCAAATGAATTTTGGTATATCTGACATCATCATAGAACATAAAGTTAGATGCTAAAATAGGAGATACTTTAGCCGAAGCACCAAAGTAACAATCAAAACCCAACTACCATACACGGCAGCATACGAGGCATAATGCACCCTTCTCCATGTTCTGTGAGTACTGGCATCCCTTACACATATTACACATTTCTGTGCGTAACTGGCCTTTTAAAAACACTTAATTCACCACATATTCACATAAAATTCACAGTACTTGAATAAATATTTAAACCTATCTCCCCTTTAACCCTTTCACCTATCACAAATGTACATGAAATGATATGGCTTAAATTTTCACCAGGAGAGCATGAAAATCAACAACCGAATGTTTCTATCAGAACAAATGGTTTATGTTGCAGGAAGAAAGCAGTCTATGAATATGCCGATTCACACTATACAATATTTGCGTCAGTGGCAAAGGCTGCATAAAACCTGGGGCTGTCCAGCTGTGTCTCTGCACCCATCTCCGCAAAGGTCGAGGCTTTGGATTTGAGGTCTTGGAAATGGCTGCTCGCCAGGGTGAGCAGACTTTTCACTCTGAATGTCTTGTACGGAATCAGCTTCCATTCCCCGTCACTAGAATCATCATCTGTGACTTCTACAGTCTTGTCACTGTGAAACTCCTTCAGCTCACTGGCCCCAATGTCTGCCTCCTGCGATGGATCCTTCCCAGTTATCTCCAGAGGTAGCTGCTGATAAATGGCTTGGATTTTGTCTGAGACATGCCGATGGATCTCAGTGACACTTGTGTCGCCAGCTTCAACCCTCTCGTCGTCCATGCAGTGCCTCTTGACCCCTGCGATGAAGTGATGGACTCAAACACGTCTTGTTCCACCTTTGGAGCGATGACCAGCACACCAGGATATTCTCTGGATGCAGAAGGTTATTCTGTTTTAACAACATTGTTGTTTTGTCTCTAGGTGTGGAAGACTATGTGGTATTACTTAATTAAGTTTGTACCATGAGCCTGTTTACAACTAGGGTCAGGGATTGAAGATTGCTTCTGGCAGAAAGGTCCAGTGACTTATTCATAAACTTGATGCTTGAACCATACCATTGTATATGTATATTTTATATTATATTGTTTGCGCGACGCGCGCGCGCGCGCGCGCGCGCGTATTTGAATGCGCGCGCGCGCGCGCGCGCGGGCGCGCGCGCGCGAGAAGCCTCTGTGTGGGTGAAGCCCGACACGCTAACAGGATAGGTAAATAAGTGAAAGATGACTGTAATTTATTACTCTTCTCACAAAAAGCTACTTACACTATACGATCATAGCTTCGAGTTTTAAAAAAATCATTAGATCTAGATACTACTACATTTACTGTAATTCTTTTTGTTTCATACACAACTTTATTGCAGCAAGTCCATCAACACCACCAAGTTTTATTGCTTTTTGGTATTTGTTTTGACGGCTCTTTCATTCCAACAGCCAGACCGCCAACAGCAGCATCATCAGCGTCAGCAGCATCCCCAAAGTGGAAGACATGTAAGTGTAAAGATTTTAATAGTCTACGATATTGCTGCTCTCCATTTAAATACATTAATTTTTTAAGAAAAAGTATTTGTTTTGATGGCTCTTTCATTCCAGCAGCCAGACCACCAGCAGCGTCAGCGTCAGCAGCGCTAGCCAGACCACCAGCAGCGTCAGCAGCAGTGTCAGCGTCAGCAGCAGTGCAGCTAGCCAGACCACCAGCAGCGTCAGCAGCAGCGTCAGCGTCAGCCAGACCACCAGCAGCAGCGCAGCAGCGCCAGACCACCAGCAGCAGCCAATTGAGCAGCAGCGTCAGCGCCAAGACCACCCAGCCAGACCACCAGCAGTGTAAAGATTTTACCACAAGTCAGCAGCAAAATTTTGGTGGTCTTCATCAGCGCCAGCCAGAGCCAATATCCTAATTGTAGAAAGTTGTTGTGATGGCTCCAATTTCTAAAATTTTGCTTTTCATGGAAGGTTAATGTCCATGAAAGTTGTTGTGTGGCTCTAAGCTTTTCATGGAAGGCCCCATCAGGGGCACAGTAAGTTTTGTGCTGTTTAGTTTTGTTTGTTTTTCCAATGTTGGCATTATTTCTTGTATTATTAAATGATAAATTTGTATGCATGATTATTGCACCGAAAGCCATCATTGATAAATCTAAAACACATTACCAATTTTTGCTTTTCATTATTAACAGGCGCTTCGCAAACCCTTTGGCAAGGTTTATGACCGCTGCCATCCTAGTGATTTTGGACTCCATTTGTCGGCCCCTCGGAGGCCTTTTAGATGCTACAGTGACGGCCTTCGGGGGCCTGACGACGTCAGGTTTAATGGACAAGCTTGAGAGGGGGGAGGGGGAAATAGTAGAGTTGGTGAGAAGGGCCAAACTTGTTATTTTGCATGTGGGGACAAATGATGTGGATAATTATGTGTCACGTGGGATTGTCAACAATATTGTTTTGAATTTCAACATCATAACTCAACACCTACTTGTATACAATCCCTTTTTCAATTTGATTTCCAAGTCAACATATATTTACACGTAACATTTTGCCCTTGGCAGTAATATCCTCCAACTTAATTAATCAAATGTAACACTGAATAAAAAATGGTTGACAATCCATATTGGAAAAAAAGTTCATGACCAGAGTTCTTATCCTAATGTAGCTGTTTTAGAGACACTGTGAAACACTACTTAGTATGGGCCTTCTTGGTGAAGTTCGTCTTTGAAGGGATGGTAAGGGGAACTCAACCAACTCTTCCCAGCGCAAAGTTTGAATCCACAGTCCAATGAGTATACAGCATTCATGTCTTCCTCGCTTAACTCGAAATCAAAAACCTGGAAGTTTTTAGCAATGCGTTCCGGAGTTCACTTTTTGGAATGGCAACAATATTTCTTTGCAGCAGCCAGCGCAATATCACCTGTGCTGGTGATTTGTTATACTTGTCTCCTACAGCCTTCAGAGTTTCATTCACCAGAGGGTTGGGATCTGTTGCCTTGCGCCAGCTTCGTTTTGGGTTTGGACTAGCGAAGGGGCTGTAAGCTGTCAACACTAGTCCTTTGGACTGTGCAAACTCTATCATCGGTTGGGCAAACGGGTGAACCTCTATTTGTATGTTTGTAGGTTTGATTCTGCAATTTTCTAGCAATCTCTTCAGTTGAGCCCAATTGAAATTGCGGACTCCAATGTTTTTTACAAGTCCTTCATCCACTAACTTTTCCATGGCCTTCCACGTATCCAGGTAATCAACGTCTATAACGCCACTGTAGATTTCCTCTGAGGCGATGGGCCAATGCATAAGGTACATGTTAATGTAGTTCAAGTCGAGGTTCTGCAGACTGACTTCACAATGAGGCTGGTTGGTGGCAATTATTCCACAGCTTAGTTGTAATGAACACATCTCTTTTAATCATGGCAATTTGGGAGGGGGAATTGTCAAGAGGGAAGAGGCTGAATGCAAAATTGCTGCATCCCATGTACTTTTACTTTTTAACAACTAAGCCCCATCCTGCTTAGTCTTCAAACTTTTTAGTTTTCAACAGAATCACAATTACTGAAGAATCATTGTATTCTATTCATTTTTGTATCTATTTTTGTTTTTATTCATGAATTTTGTTATAACCATTGTATTTTACTACTGGTGTTCTGCTTGTTATAATTTATATGTTCTTGTTATGAAACCTTGACTATAAATGATCTCTAATTACAGTCTGGCTTTGAAGTAGATTTTCAGCAATTATCTGCGTTTGTAATTGTGTCGCAGAAACTTGAGGAAGTGAAGTACTATCATCCACTGAATCACCGAATGGGTTGGGTTATCAAAAATTTACGGTTCATGTGAAATGGATAAAAGATTTAAATGTGAAAAGTGTGAAAAGGGTTTCAGTCACAGCAGCAGTCTGAGCAGACACACAAGAATAATTCACAATGGAGAGCCAATTAAATGTAGTCAATGTGAAAAACATTTTCCTGATGAGACAAACTTGAATGTACTAATTGAGTCATAACCAGGTAACCATAAAAGTTACACAGCTGAATAGAAGGTTGCTTGTAAACAATCGCTTATGCCACAAGAAGAGGGAAATTTTGGTGAAGACAG
>JAGTTF010005837.1:256723-270600 GCA_019095985.1 Streblospio benedicti
CTTTTGTCGGACTGACGGAGACGGAGTATGTTTGAACTGTGTGTTTGCGTGAGGATAATTTAAGAAAAAAAATGGTATGTACGTGTAAAAAAATGGCTCACCTTACCAGTAGAGGAAAACCAGTGTCCACTCTTATTTTGTATTGGTATCAATAAAGATGAAACCTACCAGGAGGTTTGACTTTGGTTCTTTAAATAAAAATCCAACACGAAGTGTATGCTTTGATGTCGCGGGCCGAAGTGCGATGTGACACAGCAGCGTGATGAGCTTGGCGGCGTCTGCGGGTGAGTGCACGCTCCGCTGGCTCCGCGCCGCCGCTACCGTCTGCACCACTGCAGACAGGTTCTCCAGCGGGGGGCCGCGGACATCACCAACGTCAGGGTCACCAGCCGTGGGAGGAGCTGAGGCGCCCAGCCTCAATGTTGAATGACACACACACTTTACATCATCCAGTTTCTCTCGGGGACAGCCGTAATTGACGATCACCCTGACCATGTCGAGCACCGAGGGCTCCCAGGCGGGGCCGCCCGTCATGGTGAGGATATTGCGTATGCTCGCCACCAGCCTGTTTCTGTGGATGGACATGACTTAGAACGCCCACGCATACACGCTTACATTGGCGATCCTTGCTGGTGGAGTAGAACCCGTGTTCCACTCATCTAAAAACAATAACAACCTCACGTAAATCACGACACAAGCATATGCGACTGCAAACTAGTGAGGACGAACCGTCCTTCCAGGGCAGCAAGAAGATCTTCATCATATTTTTCTCTGATTTCCTGGAGGCCTTTCTTCAAGATCATGAATTCCATCATGTGTCGACAGTGTAAAATTTGGCGGAGACATATGTGATCTTGCTCATAATCTGGATCGTTCATATCTTCAGACACATTGATATCTTCAGAAACATGCTCAAAAACATCGTCAGCTTCACTCACTGTTTGTGTGCTAATGTCACCATAGACAAGTGAAGGCTTAGCTTGCACACCTGAAATAGGAATGTTCTGTGGAAATGAAAAAAGCAAATATCATGAGGGATTCCGGATATCTATTTCTATTGTTATGGATTAAATGCAATAACAATCTCTAACTAATTGTGCATATTTTTTTGCATCTCTAATCTTTGACTCTAGGTGATAAATAGCAATGCCAGTTGAATGCCACCCCCCTCCCTACAACCCTCTCCTGAATTAGTCCCTTACCAAAATTTCTTGTTGAGGGTTTTTTCTTTGCCATTTGAGTGGCTTTGTATACTTTGTTGTTGTTAGTGTTCTGTATGTTGCTTATGACAGCAGACTCTATATCTGTCTGAAAAAGAGACAAATTCATAATATTAAAAGGAAATGAATAGCTATGACCATTTTTAATGTCTAGGGGAGTTACAGATTAAATTCCTTCATAAGTAGTAAATCATATGAAACTGTTCCTTAAAAATAAAGCAATAACAGAGACTAGATAGTAAACTTACTTGGCATTCTTTATTAGCAATACACATACCAGAAAGAAGCATCACTGCAGATATTTGTAAGTTGGCTACTGCCATTCCTCCAATAACTTGCTGATTTACCAAACATAATGAATTTGACAAAATAGTCTCCGTAGGGAGACAGGCCAGCTAGTATATGGTTAATAGACAATTAATGTAATGAAAATAAACTTACAATAGGAGGCATATCTTCGAAATCACTATTATCCTTGTCTTTGCCGCCAAGGCCAGCCGATGGGAGCTGGTGAGAAACCTTGTCAGTGTAGCCAATGTGGCAAGTGTTATAGATAGTGATCGATCGGACGATAGTAATATCGACTAGGCGTATCGTCTACTAGCCCCAATATAACTACTCGATAGTTAAAAATCTCATATCGATAGTTTTCAAACAACAAATGCATCTCACCAATACTTGTTTACATATGACGGCGTGCAGCAGCGCGCGCCCTATGGCGTATACAAAACAATTAAAAGTAATAAAAAACATTAAAAATGTGTTCATATTTTATGAAATTTTACTCTATGTATTTGTGTTTGACCACGATCAAGTCGCACCATTTTCTTGTTGACATACCGACGTCAGCAGCGCCCACCACGGCAGTATCTTTACAAACTAACATGCGGGCGATAATACCCGTATCTAGAATGGTCACATTACTGAAATATTTAGAAATAAATATCATACCACGCATTTATACGACAAATACATTACTATATGACAGCATGAAAATAGTGCAAATAATTGAAAATATGCCAAATCTTAACGAATACTGTGTGGTACTATCGCGTTTTGATTGACTAGTCCGTGTGCTTGACACCCAGTGACACTTCAGGATGCATGTCTAGACTCTATGATAAAAAACAACAAAGTGAATATAATTTACAGCTTTATTTGATTTTCCTGCAACTGTCGATAGTACTATCGATAGTACTATCGATATATGGCCAATGATGTCGATCGTATGTCATTGGCCCGATATCCAACCCTAGTTATAGAGGGTACGTTAGGCAAGGGGTCTGATGTTGAAGATACAGTGGGCATTTTAAGTAGGGACAGTTGAACACGGATGGCGTCATTAATTTGGTCTTTGTGGAATTTGGACATAGTGTTGGGTTCCAGTGTACTCTTATGTGGCTCAGATCTGTGGAAATATTTAAGAAGAGATTATATGGACTTAGTTTTTTAGTTTTTTTCTGTTTTGACATTGATGGCTTTATCCAGAAGTTTGGCCAGCTGATCATCACGTATTGGGACGATGTCGTTGGGGACAACAGATGCATGGTGAACGGGGGTTGGGAGAATGCTACTGAGGTCAGGGTCAATTAACCAGAGTGGGGGCAGGTCATAGTCTATCTTTATTGTGGGAGGGATATCTGAATTAGGGTCAGGGGTGGTGGTTCATAGGGGAGGAAATCGACTTATTGAAGTCTGCAAAATATAGTGTAATTCATGAATAATCAAGAAATTATATAGATAATTATATTGATCAATGTAGAATTAAGAAATAAGGACGTGATTATAAGTAAATAAGTTAAAAATGAATAGTGAGTGGGCAACTGCACATTATGGCTGGTATAATGAAGAGATTACATATATATAGATAACGTATACCGTAGCTTCTTTGAGGAAGGGGGGCGGTACAGTGGTCTTCTCGTCAGGATGTCCATCAGTTGAGGGATGATGGCAATCGGTGGCGGGATGCGCTGCTGGACGCCAGGCTGAGCGGCAGCAGGGCCCCGCGGTGGGCGCCCACATGAGACGGGGAGGGGGCGCCCAAAATGGATGTGGATTGTAGGGGGAGGGTGGCATATTTGAATTCTGCAAAAATAGTGTAATTAGTAAAAATCAAATAAATTTTATACATATTTGGGTCTATGCTTAATTAAATGATAAAAGTATAATTGCAAAAAATAAGCTGAAAAATAAGCTAAAAGTAAAAAGTGGCGTTATGTAATTGTTAAGCTAAAAAGTATAAGCATTAAAGGAATATGAGGACGTTATATATATAAAACAATAAATAAAATATATAGCGAATAATCAAGTAAATGAAAGGAATTGAAAAATCAAGAGGTATAATTAATTTTTAAATAATGTAAAGAGAATAAAGTAAAAAGTAAAGATATGTAATGAAGAATTTAAAGAAGATATGTGAGAACTGACGGCATGTGTACATACCTGGCGCTCCTCTCGAGAGAATGTGGAGGAAAATTTTTATATATATATAACTATCTATATCTATATTATCCACCTATATGGGGGCTTTGTATACATCCTCTTTTATTTGAAAATGAATTTAGTACATGTCAAATTAATAATCTATCATTCCTTGACCACACACTGGCTGGTGGCTTTAGTGGGCGAAAGTTGGGCAGCAGGAAACCCTCGGTCGTCTTCACCACTTCCTCCCACCGTTTGTTCTGCCTGTACCTTCTTCCCAAGCGTCTTCTGATCCTGAGTTAATGCAGATCAGATTATACGATTTTTGCTGATGACTTCCTGGTTTTCACCACTTCCTCCCCCCGCCTCGTCTCCCCTGTGCCTTCTTCTGAATCATCAGCAATCCCTTGGAGAATTCACACTGGAGTGAAAGTCATCAGTGTCCAGTGTGCCTGGCTCTTCCCACCCGTCTTCTGATGCTGAGTCACCGTCCTCGACTGCTGGCTCCCTTGTTCTACCTCTAGTTCTGCACAGGACTGTTAAATAAATGAAAAATAAATTAAATAATAATCCATCATTTGCCACACCTGGGGTGGCTTCCCTGGTTATACAGCAGTCTCCCCCGTCTCCCCCTCTCCTCCCCACACTTTCTGATGCTCCCTAAAAAAAGTGCCTTCTTCCGTAATCCCCGTCTTCTGATTCTTGAAAAAAGCTCAAAGCGCTCCCTCGCTGGCCTCTGAGGTTGACCACGACCAGACTGGTGTAATTTAAAGCAATATACACCTTGTAAATACTTGTTATTATAATTGAATAAAAAAGATCTCTAGATTATACTTTCTGTATTTTGACTATTTTTACTAATACAACAACTTACTGTTATACCAGTATTATATTCCATATGTGTACCGGTATATACAATGAATCATCGGAGCATTAGCATGTAAAGATGAGTTTTTTGTTAATCATCGATCATCTTCAAACATTCTTGGGACATAAATCATTGACACCAACAATTGCTGATTTATCCTATGCAAATTCAATATGTGTTTGGTCATACTGTTTCATAGCACTTCTAAATTTCTTTTTTGTATTTTGTAGTATCACTCGATGATTTCTCACTTGATAACTATTGCATTGCCATTGTACAGTTCTTTATAACTATATAACTATATAATATTTTAGTTCTATATAAGGTATTGATTTCTACCTTGACTAAATTGGTCGTAACACAAATGTTACCTGCCCGGGTGATTTTGTTGGTTTCTAATTTGTCCTCAGATTTTATTTTGGTAGATATTATATAAATACTTTTTTTTTTTTATTTGATAAACTAAATGATGTACGATGAGTAAAGTATTTCTGAACAAATTCATTAATGGCTGCCAACTGAAATATGTATGTCAAGTAGGTGAGGTCAACAAACAAAAGCAAGCAAAAAAATAAACTGTTAAAATGGAAAAAAAAAGAAAACATAAAGAAAACATGTTAATGCAGAAGAAAAGTTTAATTGCTTTACAAAGCATATGCAAAATAATATGCTTTTTTATTTCGAAAAAGAAAAAGAAGAAATCTATAGAGATGTATTTTCTGAATTAGAAAAACCTATCATAAAAAAAACTTTGCTAAGAAGCTCAAATCAAGCAGTTGAATATTTATATAACCCCTATTTATCATTCCAAGGCAAAATGATTCTTTAGTTGATGTGAAATTGTTAAGAAAATATCAATAATCAAGGAAGGAATGTTGATCGGGTGCTGCACTGGGCAGTTCGAAACAAACGATGGGAAATTGTGCCCGTTGTGATTGAGCACATGGCAGACATTGAAGCATCGGCTACACCAAGTTCTTATGCTCCACTGCACTTTGTGAATGTATTTATCTATTGTTATATTCCAAAAATAAAATACTTTTTATGCTTGGTGAAAAATAATGTAACAATGCAAATAGCTCTGAACAAAAATTGTGATAGAAAGACATTTTTATTTTCTTCTAGATTGTCATTAATTTTTACTTCACCACTTTTTCGGGTTCACGATGGAAAGGGAATGATTGCGCTGATGGAGGGGCTCCAGCAGCAAAAGACGATTGAGAATGGCAAGGTCCTATGGACCGGTCAGATAGAGTGGGCCAGATTTGGCCAAACCCCCAAAGAAGCGATACCCTGGTCAAAGTGATGATGTCATTGGAATGCGAAATGTATATTAATCAAGGGCAGCAGGGGATTGATGCCAGCAAGTGGTTGCCCAAGCTTCGTATGCAGCTGATTCCTCTGCATTTGCTGTCGTCACTGCAGGCACAGTGCCGACAGTCTGCGCAAAGTGGGCTTCAACATCAGTGCCAAGGATATGGAATGCCTGAAGTGTCTCTACGACTGCATGACCAGTGCAGGATTCGCAGGGTGTGTGCACACCTCCTTGGCTGATCAATGTGATACACAAGCGATGGTCCTTTTGAACAGCATCCGCAGAAAGCAGTTCATGGGCCTCATACCAAACGACCAGGCTGGATTCATTGCTGGCATCAAACTAGTGGTCGACACCAGACTTGGACTAAATAATAATGTACATCAAACAAGATATAGCAATAATTCATTTATAATCCCTCATGTTAGAACTCAAGGAAAAAATTATTTCTGCTACAATGGAATTAGTCTCTGGAACCAGCTCCCCCAGGAAATAAAAACTTGTGAGAATAAAATGTCTTAAAATTATATGTAAGCAATATTTGTGAAATAAAATGGTTCTCTATCAAACTGATATTTGTAAGGACAATTGTTCTGTCTGTCTGCACGCTTTCTAAAAGTGATATTGTGTGTAATAAAGTGAAAAATTGATAGTTTAGGCGGCTTGTAAACCATTGATTATCGTCATATTCACATTTGGGATTTTGATGCCAATGCACTCGATATCTTTAGGTTTTGTTTCTAGCATTTCATAGTTATATCTTGATGGATAAACATACATACTCCTCCCTTGGCCTTGGTATTATTTTCTATTTCTTGTGGTAGTCTGGATTTTGGCCTATAGGATTCTGTTCTACTTTGTATAGTTAAATTGTATTTTCCTAATGGTGGACGTAGACCAGTAGGATTATGAATTTATTTGTCTAGAAATTTGGTTGTGGCTGATGAAGTTTCTTTCACCTTATGGGAAATGTCCTCTACATATAATTCTAAGAAATTGAGAGTCTTACTCAAGGGAACTGAGGGTGGGAATAAATGTTCGTTGCTAAATTTCGAGGGCGGGGGTGCCTCTATCTAGTTCACCAAATTCCATGCAATTGTGACCGTCCTTCTTACAATAATCACTGGCGTCCTTGCATGTCTCAGGCTTCACCTCCCAAGGACTGTGGGATCTCCCGAAAGGAGGTTTTACCGAGTCGCAGTGGACGTCCTCGGAACGCCTTCTGCGCACCCCCTGGATCTGCCTATGCATGTTCCTATGGTTAGAATGAGACATGGGAACACTTACACTTACCAGCATTTCTATCGCATGAGTTCTTGTCCAACTGCGCGTCTCAGAGTATTGGCTAATAATGATTCATCATCTGAAAAAAGCAATTGTAAATTTGCAAATGTGTCACAGTAAACTAATGTATTAATTTGTTCTCAAATTTTAAGACTGTTGTGAAACTAGAAATATTTGCGGAGGATTTAATTTTCTATATTTGTGGCTACTTCAAATGAATTAGTATGCAAATATTTCTCTCGCCTATTTAAATCATATTACAACTTATTCTTAACTACCGCGAAGTTGAATAGCCTCAAAATAATTGACAGATCAAAACTGCAAACTTCAATAACTGTGAAATATTCTAGTTTTACAGTATAACTTGTACATTTAAAACATTATAAATTTTTATAAACAGGAAGCGTTTGAAATTAGTACCTATAAGCAAATAGCTTATGCTGTTATACAGACAATTGCCATTCCCCGTACTTCTACAGCATTCCACGGTGAGAGTACTGCCACCAGATGGCAGCTGATTGTCGTTTGCTTGCATGATGAAAGTTGACATCAGATCTTGTTCTTGTTGGCTTGCTTGCATGACGAGAGTTGACAAGATCTCAATGAAAAAAGAGATGGCAAGACTAGGTTAAAAGAGTTACCTAAATCATTACTTAGTTTAGTTACTTCTGAAACAGAAATCAAATTTTTGTGCACATTGTTTTACTTTTGACCAATTAAATTCAATGGCGATGAACACTAATATCTACTTTGTATTTTTTTTTATAAAACTATGAAAAATATGACTGGAAAAATCTTACTTCTAAGTAAATGTAGGCAGACTGCTAAAGTAGAGTAGACACTGTATAGGCGGCAACAACAATGATGAGAACGATGATGATCAAGCTGTTGTCGATAAAGCTGTGAAAAAATGCGTAGTAAAGCTACTGCCATTGCAGCTGATGATGGAATTACTCTCAAGACAGAACCTGCTTCCATGGAGATAGAATGGATGGAGGAAGAGCTGCTCGGTCAAGTCCACATCAAAAATGAACCAGATGAGCCAGATGAGCCAGACAGTGCAGAGATGATGCCTCCTCCCCCTCCTCCTGTACTCCCGGCACCGACTACAGCACCAGCACAGTCAGATGAGCCCTCAACAACGAGCAAGACCGTGAGAGATGATGGGTCTACTTTGCCTCCCAATGTGTTACAACAGAGAACCTCAGTTCAAAGAAACGTTAAAAAAGATAAAGGCTTCCCCAAAGAAGCAGAAGCAGGCGAAGAAAGCGCCGAGATTGTCTCCCATCCCATGCAGCAGTAGAGATTCATCACCTGAGGTGTTCCATGACCATGATCCTGATAATCCACGGCACGTAGATCCTGATGAAATTGAAAGACCAAAAGAGCGCCCCCATGTATGACGCAGCAGGATATAAAAAGCACTTGTACTCAGCTAAAATAGATAAGCGGATGTCCGAGATGTTTGGCAGCCCAGTGCAGCGTTTAAAACATGAAGATGAGATTATGTACGTTGACAGCGATAGTGATTGCGAGGTTGTGTTTGTGGCGAGGCTGATGACGGCGTCATATTCCACCAGTACATCAAAGAAGAAACTGCCCGGCGCATGGAAATAGGTGAAGTTTCTGGAAACGTCATCATGATCGACTAAAATACAGCACAGTAATTTTCGCATTTTGTACAACACAAGACAATTTTCGTATGTAAACATGGTGCACGTGTACATTTGGATGCATGTAATATGTTGTGATGGCGGTGTATTTAGAAAGAGTAGAAAAAAAAAAAATCTTTTAAAGAGGAACAGTCAGACAGAACAGTTAACTTCATGGTTTGTGACATAAGTATCAGCAATGTATTATTGTACAATGTATGTATGAGTACTAGTACAATGATTCAAAGTAATCTCGTGTTTTACAAAGCTGCTATTGAGTTTTCAGTATGATATACATATGTTATAACAGTTTTTGCTGTACATTCACAATGAAAGCAGACAAAATTAAGTATATAGTACTATGTCACCCTTACTTTTTTTATGAACATCATGACAATGAAAGTCATCTTTAATACATTCTTTTTTTTATAACACATATTTTCAATTTATTTTATTTCAAATTATTTGGTTCAAAGATGTCAACTAGGTATTGGTTAGCCGTAAAATGAGTGATTAATGCATTTGAAGTTATCAGTGTGAAACAAGTTGAATTGTTCAATTAGAATCACACGACCAGATTCGGACCTGAGTGAAAAAAAAATATGCACGACTAGGTTAAAATAGAGTTTCTAATTAAATGTCCAGTTAAAATCAAATTTCACTTTTAAATATTTATGCATGATATTTTAACTAATCATGAAACTAGATTCAATGACGGCCCCTCGTGTCGCTGACGCCCCCGCTGGTGAGGGGGGTAGCACGGCCGGTGCCATTGGGGATAGCATCATGTACCCGCTCTCCGTGTTGACGGCGGAGGCGACGCCGCGCACACACCATCGCGACTGCCCCCACCAAAAGCGCTCCCCCTCCTATGGAGCTGGCCAACGCTGCAGTCATTTCCGCTCTCACCGCGGCCGTAGGGGTCTGGCTGTTCTTCAGCATCTTTCTCTGAAGCTTGATGTGGAGCTTAGTCTGAAGGTTGCTGTGAAACTTCCTCTGAAGGCTGCTCTGCAGCTTGCTGTGAAGGTTGGACTTCATTACTATCCTGGTTAGCACCCCTTCCACGAGATGCACCACATGTTCCCAGAGTCTTTCTAGACCTACCCTTGGCCTGCTTGACAGGCATTTTCCTATCGAACTATGTTACTTATCTTACCTTGAATTCAGCTGCTGTTCCTGCTCTGTGGAGCTCAATGACCACATATTTTTGTCCGGCTGTAATGGCAACAGACTTCTGCTTTAAATCACTGTTACTCACGTGTCTGTCTGCTACCCTCTCATTCAGGAGGAAATCCATAAGCTGCATGTCCAGGTCTTGGCTTGCAGGCTCCCTACCACACCCTATTCTTTTCAGATTCCTCTTTGACCCTCTCTTGTTCAGCTTTAGTAGAGTATCCGTGTTGTCCCTCCACTCTCTTATCCTCTTTCTATCAACATTGAAATGCTTGGCTGTGGCAGTAATATTGCCACCATTTTGGTCCAGCCATTCCACAACTTCTAGCTTAAATTTCACCGTATATGACCTATGAAGAGGCATTTTTATGATTTTGTTTTATAATGCGACATGCATTAACTACTCAGTACTGTACATGAAGTACTATCGTTTGTAGTACTCTGTAAACGACCGGCACGTCAAGTACTAGATCTATAGTCTATCGATTGATTTTTACTTGTGACGTATGTATTTTCATCTAAGAGATGAAGAGCCATTTGTGAACTAATAGAGGCGTCTTGGTCTGTATTGGGCTGTATGATAGGGGAGATGGTGGCGTTATGGCTTGTGTCAAGTTTAGCTGGCTTGGCCGGTGGTGTGGGGATGGACGTGGCCTGTGGTTTGCTGGGGGTAACCACTTTGAGTGGTTTGCTAGTTAGAGGTACAGGACGACATGGACTTTTGGATGTTCTCTGTGGTTTGGGTGAGTCTGAGGTACGGGGTTCCGTGGGTGGAGGTTGTTCGATTTCTAACGAGGTGGTGGGAGGGTCAGGGGTCCAGGGTGTGAGGAGATGACATGATGTATTTTGATGGGCTACACTATGGGGTAGGCTAGTGATGATAATGGTAGTTATGTCCTGTATATCAGTAATGGTCGCTTTGTCTACGGTAGTTGCTACGGTAGAGGGTACGTTAGGCAAGTGGTCCGATGTTGGAGATACAGTGGGCAGTATTTTAAGTAGGGACAGTTGAACACAGATGGCGTCATTGATTTGGTCTTTGTGGAATTTGGACAACGTGTTGGGTTCCAGTGTACTCTTATGTGGCTCAGGGTCCATAATGTCTGTACTACATGTATCTCTTTTCTTTTTAGCATTACCTTTTTGGAGGTTTCTTAGTATCTTGTTCTAATTTCTTTTCCACTTCACTTCTTTTTCCTGCTCCTGAACCTTCTCTTCATCCTTCACTTCTTCAAAAATGTTCGATAGCGAGGCTGCCAGAACTTCATTCGCTTCAGCCAGTTTTTTTTCTAAATCAACTATTTTTTTTCAATGAAATAATATCCGCGTCATGCTTTTTTCTCCTCCTGGTGATCTCTGTGCTGTTTGAAGCATAATTTGTTTAACATTTTCTAATTCTTCCACAACTGAAGCAAGAGTTTTGGGGATATTTGCCCTCATGCCTTGTAAATGAGTCTCAATGTTTTGATGATAGCCCTCATTTACGAAAGTGGCTATTGCTGCCATGCTTGTTGTAGCAGCGAAGCTTAATTGAGTAATTTTGTCAACACATACCTTAATTTTACAGTGTGCTGCTACTTGGAACGCCATCTGAACAAAAAATAAAACAGAATCATCATGAAAACTGCAGAGAATAAATGTGCTTGTGGTGTAGAGATCTGGGGTCACGCTAGCTCTTCGCTAGATAATGCTACGGTTTTGATCATGCTGATAGAGTCGTAGGATCTTTTCACTGGCAGACATAGTTGCAAATGAGCATTACTGGACATTACTGTCTATTTGACAAAACATTCATTTATTCAAATTTCTTTTTTTTCACTCTGACTACATAAGAACACCATTTTTGAATCTCCATTACAGTGGTCGCTGGGAGAGTGGTGCAGGTGTCTGCGGAGACAATCACAGTGCAGCGGTCACTGAAGACAGCAGTATTTGTCTGGGGGATCTTTAGGGACGTCGGCGGCACGATTGGTCTGACGGAGGAGGTGACAGGCGCGACCCCCCCACACAGATCCTGGCTGACCCGTCATGTGCAAGATTGCCCGCCGGCGGCGACCACCTAGTGGCTCTGACCAACGCTTCGTCTGCGGAACAAGGGCAGCTCGGACGCGTCGCAGAGTGCTTCTTACAGCACGGCGGCCGCAAGGGGCTTGAGCTGCTGCTGACCCCTGCTAAAGTTCATTTCAAAAGAGGAGCCTGCGCTTCAGAGATATCTGGAAGGGACAGTACTTGACCTATGCCCAGGAGATAGATGGGTGGCATCCTATACGCAGTGGGCCTCAACAACTACTACCAGCTTGGGTTCAAGGATATGAGGAACCGGTTCGTTCCGAGCTGTTGTTCGCTGCATCGGCGGGCTGGGTGGAGCTCAGCGGCGGCCAGCACACCGTGGCACTGGATAAAACAGTCAAGTGTATGCATTGGGTCGATTCAGTATGGCCGTCTCGGTCTCGGGAAAAGTCTGAGGAAAAATTCGAGCCGACCCCTCTGCAGTCACTGAAAGGGAATAACGAGAAAAGTCCGAGGACTGAGGGGGCGGGAATAAACGTTCGTTTGCTAAATTTCGAGGGCGTGGAGGCCACTATCTAGTTTGAAAATACAAATGATAGACAAATCACAAATGGAAAATAAATAAATAAAATTAAAGTAACATAGATTCAAATGGGCATCCTCATCATTTAAAATTTAGTTTTAGCGCAATACAACCGTATACTGTCACCATCCAAGCGCCCAGGGCCGTTAAATTGAAATTCTATCTAAATGTTACTGCATAATTCTTAAGGACATTTAAGAAAAAGAGGGGGGATGGCTGTTATGCGAGAGTGGGCACTGAACTTGGATGGTCGTATGCGTTACATGTACAAATCACTCATCACCCAAGGACAGATATACATTTATGAACATACATGCATTCTTACCTTCTGTTCATCTTCAACACTATTTGCCTGTGAGCATGGAAAAAAAAGTTTATCATATCAAGTTCAATCCAAGTTGCCACTAAAAATAAAAATTCTATTTCTTCAAATTTTACACACAAACTGCGCTTCAGCGATATCTGAGGCGGGACAGTCGTGAGCTATGCCCAGGTGAGAGTGGGTGGCGTCATATCGCAAGTGAGTGAATTTGGATGTAGATCAGATAGGACACGTATGCTTCTAGGTGCTGGAAGAAGCCTCTGGAAGTTATTAGTAAAGGCTAGTGAACCCGAATTAATGGTAAAGTATAGTGTTCAGGTTATGATGGGGGCGTTGTGTATGGAATATTAATTTGTCTGAAAGGGGTGTGTAGGTATAGGGTGAAGTTTAAAGACGTATTATTTTGTAAAATAAAAAAAAAAAAAAATCCTCCCCACTGTTCATCTCCCCCTCTGCCTTCTTCCCACGCGTCTTCTGATTCTTCAAAAGAAGCTCAAGCGCTCCCTCGCTGGCTCTGAGGTTGACATGACCACTGGTGCAGCTGCCAGATCCTCGTCATCGATGACTGGATAAATTTCCCTCTGGCACTAATCCTGAGCAGACCAGACTGGTCATCGATCCTGGTCGATGGTAGGGATAAAGTTCCCTCTGGCACTAATCCTGAGCACCGACCAGACTGAATTGCCGCCTGAAAGTCAAATCATCAGAGTGGTAGGACGAGGGTTCACCCGTATGCAGTAGGCACAGAAAAAAAAGATTTAAAAGCCTCGTCCCTCTGGTTCATATCATGTTCATGGCACTTCTGAGTTCCCGACACGGGAGGCGCCTGAAAGTCATCACAGTCCCGCTGTCAACGTTGGAATGAAATTTAAATGTTCATCCCGCGATCGATAAAATGAATATTCGATCGGTGTAATCGGTCCATCTGGTCAACATTTTAAACAATTTTTGTCAACGTCATGGCTGGCGTGAAGAGAGGCAGCGAACAAAACAGTGAATAATAAACTTGTCAACAGAAAATAGAGG
>JAGTTF010005837.1:284036-298339 GCA_019095985.1 Streblospio benedicti
TGTACACAGGCCGTTTTTACTTGCAAATTATTTTTGAACAATCAAAAGATTCGTTCAACTATAATGAATTTCAATACAACAAATAAATCTAATGGCAAATGTGCTATTTGTAATTTCTAATGATTTTTTGTACCAGAACAGGTGTATACACACGCAGAATTTTATACATTTTTGACAGCTGAAAAAAAATAAAAAAAAATTCATATTTTAAAGTTCGCTTATCCATTTACCAGGGTATGAATTTATTAAGCTTGATGGTATGGTTGATGAATGGATGGTTATAAAGTGAATTGTAATGGAATTAGAAATATATAGTTTTATTCATAAAATACCATATACAAGATAGAGTTTTAACAGATTTGGAGATATCCAACTGCTTTATCTTCCATTAATTGATAGGTAATGTTGAAAGTTTAAAGTTCATTTTAACATTTAAAGTTTTAAAGTGCTTGTGTGAAAATGCCTGCCAAGCAGGCCAAGGGTAGGTCTAGAAAGACTCTGAGAACATGTGGTGCATCTCGTGGAAGGGGTAGATGGATAGATACATGATACAAAGAATCATGCAAGTAATTGAGAGGGGTGCTAACCAGGATAGTGATGAAGTCCAACATTCACAGCAAGCTGCAGAGCAACCTTCAGAGGAGGTTTCACAGCAAGCTTCAGACACAGCAAGCTTAAGACAAAGATTCTGAAGAACAGTCAGTATCACAGCAACCGTCACCTTCCAAGCCAGCGGCCAAAGCAAAGGGGAAAGGCAAAGGCAAATTAGGACAAAGACCAAGCTGAGTGCCAAACTGGTGCATGTGTCATATTTAAATTTTCTATATTTATAAGTATTCTAATTTTATATTATATTATATATTTTAATTTTATTTACCATATTTGTATCCAGTGCAGCAAGCCTGAATACCCAGTAGGGTTTAAATCGTTGAAGGAGGAACCCTTCCTCACAGTGTCAGGGATTAAAGCCTGCCAGGTGGAGGCACGTGGTTGGGTGGGTTGAGAACTTCAACTCAGGTGTCCTGGTGGAGGACCTGGGCTCTTCTTTCACAATGCGCCTCGTCAGGGTATCGCATCTGCCTGTTACTATGTGCTCCTGCTTTGTGCTACTGCTTTAACACAGGCTCATCTTTGATGAGAACGGTTACCCGCCTTGGGTTAAGAGAACGACTCAAAAGATGTACAGCCTGCTTATCATCTGCTGGCTCCTCTTTCACTGGAGGCTGAAGGTGTTCTTCTGGTTCCGACTTAACAACATGTAATTCGAAGCAACTCATTTCCTACTAACTTTATATGTACTAGATTTAAACCGTAAAAGAAAAGTAAAAGTAAAGGTAATGTTCTTGATGAAAGCAGTGTCTAATCTTCGCGGACCTTAGTATGGATATTGGACATGAAAACCTGGGAAGGAAGTGGATTTGAGAGAAGGGCAATGAAAACTTTTGTGATTTTATTGGTAAGCATAATAAAAGGTTTATGCAGTGGATAGGGTCATGAAGAGGTATTTTTCATGGCAAGACATAATGAAGATGAGAAAGACGAAATTTTATAGATGCATCTCAACTGTAGATTTTGAAAATGGAACGTCTTGCTAGACTTTTCAATCGGAATACAGCCTCAAAATGTATGCCCCTCCCACCCCATCATCAACCCTGAATCTATGGAAGTTTTTAACTCAAATAAACCACCACAACCTTTTTTGTCATAATTTTGACTGCTGACATCTGAGGCATTTTTTAATAATTTTGCAAACTATCTCGATCAGGTTCCTAACATGAATATGAATGGACCATCGCTTTTTGAAAAAGGCAGTTTTTTTACCTTTACGTTAGACTCCCAATTTGTGTTAGCATTTTCCACAAGTAAAAAGTCAATCGATAGACTATACAGTAGTACTCTGCCGTTGTTTGCAGAGTACAACAACGTCTTCTGCTGTAAACCAGGTACAGCCTGAGTAGTTAATGCATGTCAGCATGGCTCCAAAATCATAAAAATAAAATTTTTTTTCGGGTCAAAAACACTTAACACACAGGACTTTGAAAATGAAAATCCTTGAACTCGGCTGGTAGTAGTTGATTAAGGCGGTAAAAGAACAAGATCTTGAAAGGTAATGTTCTTTGATAAGGTGCACGGCCTCACACATTTATTTTCTCCAGTACATGGCTGTTGCACGTGATATCCTAAATCAACATGTGAAGACGCGAATCAAAGGAATTAAAAATAATACTAACACTTTTTTGCATGAAACTAGATGGAAACTAAGGGGAAACCACTAGATAGGGTCATGAAGCCCAAACCACCCATGGCAAAACCATGATCCTGGGGGAAAGGATCATACCAATAGCCCGCTCAACCGAGGCCTTGTCCCTGGGAAAAAAGTGGTCCCCAGACCACAAAGGGACCTGAATTACCGCTACCGGGCATTCAAATTCCCTTAACACTCTGTTTAAGGGACTCCTCTTTGGCAGAACAAGAAAAGAAAACCCCAAATCCAACAGGGGGAATTTTCATAAAATTTGACTGTGACCAGGTGCTTCATTTTTTTTACAGGAGCTGGGACCGGTGACCATCCGATCCACCGAAGCTATGATTCAGAGTTCCACGTTGGGGAGAATGCATTTTTTTACACTTTTAAAATTTTTTCCTGACAATAAGATCATGAAATCAATTTGTCATTTTCAGCCCTGATCAGGTATAAAAATCAATGACGATGATCTAATTGAAATTTTATAACACCCCCCAAAAAAATTACAAGAATTGCCCATTTGATCTCGGTCAAAACATTAATAACAAATCTCCATTAACAACAAAATTGTTAAAATATTGTATTGACTTTAGATAGAACAGAAAATGGAATAAAATAAAACATCATTTTGACCTTCGACCTATCCTTCAAGGTCAAACAGGGGTCATTGTGGTCAAAATTTCATAAAATTGCATTTATCTCGATTAATAACAAATTTAGAGTAACAACTTGTATTGACCTTAGATAGAACATGTGTATGTGGAATTCAAATTAAACATCACATTTGACCTTTGACCTCTCCATCAAGGTTACACTAGTAGGTCAAATTTCAGGAATTTTGTTCATTTTTGTGTTCACGAAAGAAAATGAGCAGCTTTGAATATTGTATTTTTTAATAAGATTTATAAATTGTTTTATTGATATAAGCATTTGTATTCTAGATTGGAATTACATTATGTTTTATTTTAATCAATATTTTACTAAATAGTTTAATATATCAATGGGTTTCACTTTTTAATGGTAGAATTTGAGGCAGCATCAGTATCATTGATATCTTCATAAAGTGCATGTTCTCAAATTTTGTTATGTTTTAGTATTATTTGATTGGACATTGGACTAAAAATGTGTAACTTAAAAAAGAGCAACAAATTTGATACATCTATATAATACAATGGTCATTGCTAAATCATGGAAAATTCAGTGAAAATGAAATCTAAGAAGCAATGCAAACAAGGAAAAAGGGCAACATCAAATCATGCGTCATACGTTTTTAGAAGTATTGTCTTTCAAAATAGATAATTTATCGATTCAAGTTTGAAGTGAGACATCCCAATTTTAAAATATATGATGAAATAGGGTTTCAGAACTGAATATGGTTAAATATTACAAAGAATTAAAGAGCTGGTTCAAAATTTTAATAGTAAAAGATGTAAATGAAAATCAGATTTTTGTTTGAGTTTGAACTATCAAATAAAAAAAAAAATCAAATTTATCAATAACATTCACTTGTGATTTCTGCTTATTATTAAAATAGTCCAGATTGGCATTCTGAAAGGAAATTATTTTGATGGAAAGTTGGATCCCGTAAAACAGGAAACTGCAAGGAAGACCTTAAAAGAGGGTTCAGAGAGACAGCTTTCTAGAAAGGATGGTGGGGATGATGGAAACCAGATTTGAAACCAAGAGAAGCCACATGATGAATGTGCAAACCCACACAAAATAAGGAAATAAGTATTAAGGATTTATTTGAAGGCAGATTCCATTTTATGTTCAAATTTTAAATATGAAGATGAACTTATGAAAGAGATAAACCTGTATTTCTGACCAGCCTGGCTCAGGTCAACGCCAGCTATTAAAAAGCCCATTTTGGGCCTTTGACCATCTTTGTTGATGATCAAGCCCTTGGATGCCCTTTATTGAAGGGTTTCAGAACAGAGAAAAGGAACAGCATCACTTTGGACTAGAAATATTTATTAAATGAGTTTAACAGTCCCTTAAAAACTAGTTTACTTCCATGAGGTATTGGGTTATTCACCAACCTTTAAGACAGGTATAACTGCCGCATTTGACCCGGGACATTCTGACTGACCCGTGATCTGCCTAAGTGCTTTGTGAATAGGTGCCACAGTGGTAAGGGGTCCTGTTTAAGTCCTGAGAGAACCTGGCCCGAGCCCTAAAAAGTGGTCCTTTTCTCCCTGAACCCATCCCTGGAGGCGGGCAATTCCCCAATAATTATATAAGTGGGGCATTTCTTCTGGCCATCATGAAAAGATAGCGCCTCCAAATTAAACAGTGGGATGGAGAGCCCCTCCTGACAAAGTGGGTTCCTCCAGGTGCCACGTTTTCAGTCCTTAGTTGGTTTTAAGCCAAACATAATTATTCGCAAGACCTTCAGATTCAGTTCCACTTTGGGAGAAAAATTTTTTGTTACACTTTTAAAATCAACTTTAATTATTCTGATGAAATCATTTGCATTTCAGCTGACCAGGTTCAAAACTCTAATTATTCTGACGATGATCTAATTCAAATCCTTATGGCTCTTTTGGAACATGACAAGAATTATGGATTTGGATAAAGCTTTCAATGGGGAATTATTAAAAATCAAGTAGGACAGTTCACACCACAAGAATGGGTGTGTAAAAGTTCATGAAAGGAGGCGCATTGATGGGATAGCTGGGATACCTTCTATTACATGGCTCTGCAGGGTTTGCGGGGTTAGTTCCTCG
The DNA here is from genome assembly GCA_019095985.1 of Streblospio benedicti. NCBI lineage: Eukaryota > Metazoa > Annelida > Polychaeta > Spionida > Spionidae > Streblospio > Streblospio benedicti. The sequence continues at coordinate 289,008 of JAGTTF010005837.1, forward strand.
AGAAATTAATTCAAATATAAACAACCCCGTTTGAACCTAGAATAAAAATGCTTAAATCAAGCATCAACAAATATTTGACGGATAAATTTTGACAGTGCCCATTACTCAGGGGAAACTCCAAATGAACAAAGTCCCTAAATGGACCTACTCTTTGTAGGCCTTTGAAGGAGAGGGACCCGAGAGGGCAATGTGATGTTTAATTTGGATTCCCATGTGCCCTATATAAGCGTCAAAGAAGAGAAAGCAGTACCAAATTGTTACCAAGGGTCCTAAAGGCATTTTTTGGGAGTGAATGTGCCACACTGGGTTTGACGGTTTTATGGGACAGATTGACCAGGTGCATTCTGATGCGCATATCAGGGGAATAAAGCTCTTAGAGTGGGAATTGTTAAAATATATTGTTAACAGTTCACACCACAGAGAATGGAGTATGTCACAGTTCATGAATTTGTTTCTACACAAAGTGAGGGATGTATACCCTAACCTTGCTCTGCTCTGCTCAATCGGGCTGTCTTTGCCAGTTACATCCTCCAGTAAGTGAATTCAATTATGAAAAATCGGAAAGGGTTTGCAAGCTGTGCAAAAAATATATGGAAAATGATGTAAATTAATTTTGTTTGTTTGTAGTTCAGTACTTCAAATAGGTGAGAAAATCTTATATATGATTTAAAGATTTATGTAATTGTCTTCTTCGATAAGTACTAGTTCAATAGGAAAGCGTTATTATGATTCCCATTGATATCATTTATTATAAAAGGCTTGACAATATTGGATTATAGAAATAATATGCCAAAACCTTCTAAATATGGTAATATCGTTCAGGATACCAGCATTTTTGCCACCACACGTTGTTCTGGATGAGAAGATGAAAGTGAAGCGGCCAAGGAAGCGAAGGAGATTCAGAGTTTGCAGTGCACCTTATGTTCGAAGTGACTCAGATGAAGATGAACAGATGAACGAGGAGACGAGGAGTGAAGACGTTGTGGTCGACCCAGTTGTTGTGGCCGACCCAGTTGATGTGGCCGACCCAGTTGTTGTGGCCGAGCCCATGGTGCGGACCCGGCGTAGGGTTTCAGAACAGAATAAGGAAGAGCTACACCGGGAAGAGCTATGTCAGCGACTTAAGAGTGGCTAACTCGCCGGTCGCGACATCGCGGCCGGCGAGTTTGTTTGTGAATATAGTGGTGATTGGCACACTGCCAAGGACTTTGTGGAACCTGAAGGAGGGACGAGCCCGTATGAAGTGAGGTTTACCTGTGCACTCCCAGTCCCTGGAGGCGTCAGCAGGGAGACAATTGTTATAGACCCACGGCAGGATGATGGAACCATTGGGCGTTTAATTAACCACGCCTGCACCCCTGCTGACAACCTCCAACCCAAGTGGGGGTTTGTGGCTGGAAGGCCAAGGATTTGGTTTGAAGCCAAACAGATTATTCGCAAGAACCAGCAGTTTGCGTGGACTTACGGGGAGAGGCGCTCCTCTGTATTGGCCGCGAATCCCTGGCTCAGAAATAATTGCATCCTACCTGCAAAGCCCACTGCGGGAGAGTAAGCCTCACCCTCAGCAGCAGCCCGAGTCGCCCTCAATGGGAGCGGCAGGAGGCAGCAGCAGCCAACGTCGCCCTGAACCACAGGATGATACACTGGCAAAATTGGGTTGTAGGATCATAGTGTTTCCATGTTACTGCCATTCCCTTAAAAGCGGGATGCTTCAGTTACATGGACTCTGCAGGGTTCCCAGGGGTACCGGTAAACCGAGAAGAACTGGGGATTCAGTGTTTGAACCGTAAATACGTAGTATAAACAATAGCGAACAGTGCCATTTGACAGCTTTTTGACAGCTCCATATATGCCCCAGACTCCTACCAGCACGCCAACCGAGGCTCCAGTCCCGGGAAAAAGTGGTCCTCAGGCCACTGAAGTACAGGGACCCGAGGGCCCGACCGGCGGTGCTGCCCTCTCTCCCTTAACCCTGCAGCTAAGGGGCGCTCTTCTGGCAAGCGGAAGAAGAGAAAGCGCTCCAAATCCAGCAGGGGAGGGAGAGCCTCCAAGGTCCGCGGAGTCGGGCTGTGACCAGGTGCCACACGTGGCCCCGGTGCATGGGACCGGTGACCATCCGGCCACCGAGGCGCATGCTTCAGATTCAGAGTTCCACTTTGGGAGAATGATTTCTTGTTACACTTTTAAAATCAACTTTTCCTGACAATAAGATGATGAAATCATTTGTCATTTTTAGCCCTGACCAGGTTCAAAACTCTAATTGTTTTGACGATGATCTAATTGAAATTCTTATGGCTCTTTTGGAACATGACAAGAATTATGTTGATTCAGATAAAGCTCTTTAGAGTGGGAATTGTTAAAATATATTGTTAACAGTTCACACCACAGAGAATGGAGTATGTCACAGTTCATGAATTTGTTTCTACACAAAGTGAGGGATGTATACCCTAACCTTGCTCTGCTCTGCGCAATCGGGCTGTCTTTAAGTTTCATGTGAAAGGTACATTTCGGCATATAACATGATTAAAACAGATGAAAAAAAATGCTGCATTGAACATGTTTGCCTGGTGTTAATTTTACATCCTCCAGTAAGTGAATTCAATTATGAGAAGGCATTTGATCTGTGGTTAGAGATGAAAAATCGGAAAGGGTTTGCAAGCTGTGCAAAAAATATATGGAAAATGATGTAAATTAAATTTGTTTGTTTGTAGTTCAGTACTTCAAGTAGGTGAGAAAATCTTATATATGATATAAAGCTTTATGTAATTGCCTTCTTATTTTCCTACTACGATAAGTAACATAGTTCAATAAGAAAGCATTATTATGATGAAAATAACAACTTGCAACTGGAGAACAAGTTTTGCTAAGGACACAACGAAAAGAAAATGCTAGATTGCAGACAGGGACAAGGATATTCACAGTTTTGTATAAAGCTTTATGTAATTGTCTTCTTCGATAAGTACTAGTTCAATAGGAAAGCGTTATTATGATTATATGTAGGGAGTAAAAATTATTCCTTGTAAATAAGATATTTGCTCATCCAAATCTTTTTGGGAAGATCCCACAGTCCTGGGCAGAAGAACTAGAGGTAGAACAAGATGAGCCAGCAGGTGAGGACTCAGCATCAGAAGACGGTGGGAAGAAGGCACCTTAATAATAGAAGATGATTATAAGCCAATAGTTCTGTCCCAACATCATGTCTTGATCAATAACACACTGGGCCATGTGCTTAGTTGGGCACAGTAACAGAATAGTACTAAGAAAACAGTGTTATAAAAAGTGTTCTCTGATTAAAATTTATATAAAGAAATGCCATTTTGTGAATGAGATTGTGCCTATAAACCTTTATTACCCATTGGGTGGATATTAACATCTATTTTCGCTCTTTAAACGCTGCTTTAGTTTTGTTGTCGATTTTGGACTGGATCTAAGAATAAGGAATCCAGGATTACATATTTGAATGACAGTGACATTTTAAAAACTATATACAATTGTCTATTAATGAACAGTGATTGATATGTCGTATATGTTGTAGTTATAATTATATAATATAAATTTACATATAGAGCTATATACAATATTTATATATAATATATTAGTAAAATTTATTGCAAGTGTACTTGACATATCAGTGTGAAAGAATTCAAGAATATTTTAAGAAAAAGAGGTGTGTCATACACAAAAAGAAGTAAAACTTGGATTAGTTGAATTATGTCATCAGGCTTCTAGCCTAGGAACTGAGAGGAGGAAATAAACCTATTTTGAGATGTGAGAATGGCCCTTGATTCTTTATGAGAAATGAGAATGGGGGGTCAATTTTGTTTGAAAATATATGTATCCATGATTGAAGACCGTGGTGAAATATTAGAAGCTTCTTTTTATTGGAGACAGAACATATCCTAGTCCAACAACATTGAAGGATTATACTGACAATATAGCCATTATACCTTTAGTTTCTATGTTTTCAGATTTGACTTCTTTTTGATGACTATGATCATGCAATCTTTTAGACAATTTAAAATGGAAGGACATCAATGGCCATTGATTCCTGACAATAAGATGAAATTTTGATGAGATCAAATATTTTGCTATAATTGCACTTAAACCCAGAACAAGAGATCGACCAAATTGGTCTACTACCATTAACCCTCTAATTAAATGGCTCTTCTGCATATTGATAAAGGAGGGTAATACAATATTTTGTGTCACAGTAAGTTTATGTACTTGTGTGACATATGTATAATATACCCATATGTAACATATAATAATGATATCCAAATCAACTTTTACTTCAAGGTAAGTCTTCCATTACTGAAAACAGTCTTCTGTTAAGTCTTAAGATTAGCCTTAGGCTAAGTGAATAGCATTTATTCAACAGTGTCTACTGACCATGAATTCAAAAGTTCACTATCTAGTATTTAACAAGAAAATAGCTAAAAATCATAACAAAATGTGACCAAACTCCATGCAACTACAGATTGTTTGTTAATTCGTATACAATTTTTTGCTTGTGCTATTTATAGTAACCCTGGAATAAAACTATACATAGCTGCATAATATAGATACAGCTAGTTATTTATTTATTTCAGTTGGCAGTCTTTAATTAGTCCCTCTGATCACGAGAATTATCAATCTGTCCTCCAGTGCCACAGTTCCCAAAGCCTTCAAATTAGCTGCTGTTACACCTCTTCGGAAAAAAGCCAACCTTATTGCGAAAATTTGAAAAAACTTTGGAGCAAATTGTGGGAAAATGGAAGTTGACTAGAGTCTAATGATCTATCAATATCCAACACAATGGTTGATGTACGGCAAGCATATCAAGCAAAGTATTTTTATAATATTTAACAAAAGCCACTAAAATCAGATGAGGACAAATTAGACTGCAACAAAATCACACCAGGCAGGTAACATTTGGAAAAACGTAGAATTATCAGGAATTTGTCTACCATTGCTAAAAAAAACTCTAGACATACGAAAGATGATGTTGAGTATTTAACAGCTCATATAATGGCATGCACAGTCATATGATGCCTTTCAAGGTGTCTCCTTCGGTAAATGATTTGTAACAAATATGGCAGTTGGATATGAGCAAACACTAGCATTTTCAACTGAAAAATGTTTTTTTCTTCATGCTTGCATTTTTGTTCTATCAATCTTCCTTCTCTATCTTCAGACAGGGTTATCATTGTAATTCTTTTATTAAGATTGCCACCATTGAGTATTCCACCCCCATATAGGATATACTGTTATCATACCAGTTTCATGTCTTGCTCATTCCTTGTACATGAATAAACTGTTATTTTTTACTAGAGATGTAGAAGAAATACTTAAACATGAAATGTATCCATATGAAATGTTGTTCTCAATGAACATGATATAGAAAACCATATATCAAAAGGTCTTTGTGGTGTTCAATAACATGATTTAAGAATACAGGAGTGCAGTGTTGTAATTTTTTACGCATGTTAGTAGCTCTTCAAAGGCTGGACTTCTTGATTCAGTATCACAAAGTATCCAATCGAGGCAAGCATTGAGTACTGCATCCTCGTTTCTGAGAAGAAGATAAGGACTGCCAATGTACTGTAGAACTTCTTGAAGGCTTAGCTGCTCGAATTCATCTGAGTTAGAAACTTCTGTGAATTGATTACACATCATCGTGTATGCCTTCTCCGTGAGGTCTTTCATCCCAAATATTTTGCTGAGACTGTACCAACCGTGACCGTTGCTCGGTTTTAAGTTCTGCGCCACCCACACCTCACACTTTGCCTTTAACACGTTCAGTTGCAAAATATCACAGGCTTCAATGAGCTGTTTCACGTTGAACCATGCAAGTTTCATGTTGCCTGAGTAGAAGTAGTCGACTAGATCTTGCACCACTCGAAATTCTAAAGACTCGATTTCCACACAGTCTGACTGTGATTCTGTTAGTCCCGTTCTGAAGAGGGCTTCAAAATATGGACACATGGCAATAAGAACACCTTGTGGCATTTGATATCCTGGCCTCCTACTACTATCGTAAAATCAGTTGCAGTTGAATTCTTTAATAATTCAAACAATCGTTCTTGTTGTGTCATTGAAAAATTGTCATCAGACGCGACAGTAAATACTGGTAATTTTAAAGCCATTTCTGATGAACTGCAGAGCTTTACTATAACATTTGACTGGATATAACAAATACCACAAGCACCACCTACAGTACAATATCATATGTTCTTCATTTTCATGTTATTATGAAATTACTTAAAAGGTATGCATTTGTTAACCATTTAATTTTTGTTGAAAATGAGATGAGAGATTCGAGATATCAGCTCTGATGCCCTGTCATGAAAAAATTAAAGAAAAATTTAAAATCTCATACTCTACAGCTTGTGTATGGCAACTTAGAAGAAGGTTAGTCTGGATATGCACTGCACCTAAATTTTGAAAGATGATACGTGATGTGAACAAGGAGAAAAGAGTAGAATGGTGCGTGATATGATGGCTTCAAATGAGACCTTTGATGTACACACGTGAGCTATTTAACATTTTTTATTTTTTTATTTCTATTTATTAAACTGGTTGTGGGAGAAAGTCATGCATTGAAGTTTCATTAAAATTTGTAAAATTTGTAATTTTGTGATTTTATTCAAATGATTTATACATGTATGGTGGTATATTGTGGCTTGTTTTGTGGTTTTGCAAATGTAAATGTATAATACTGTTGTTTTATTCATACTGATACATGCAGAAAAATGACTACAACCTTTAATCCTTTGTGGCTTTTAAAAAAGAGGAAACGCTATGCAATTGGTTGGCAAAAGTTCTGAACAATGAGAAGCAAGCAAGATGTTTTGTTTGTAGGAAAAACTTTGAGTTGGCCAACATGGGAAAAAGAGCGTTAAATTCTCATGCGTGACAACTTAAACATAAGCTCAACATGACGACAAAGAAAGAAACAAAGGAAAACTTGGGTATCTGTGAGACAACAGGTCTTAAAGAACATTGGGGATGGGAGAGGGCAAGTGAGGAGAGTTTAACTGTCCAAATTATTACAACTAATGTTGCACCATTTACATTTCCACTAAAATATCTGATACTGACAGTCTATTTCATCATTTTTACATTTTTTTTCTTTTTTTACAATGGATGACACGCCAGGCGAATTTAATTTGCGATGATGCATTTGTTCTCCGCGAGAATATGATGAAGCCTTACAGTTACATTTTGGACGGATTTGCTGGTGTGTACATTTATTAGGTTACAAAGTACTTTACAAGCACCTATAGGATCTCCCACAGAAGAATGGTCGTCGAAAATGCATTTGGCATTTTAGCGCAAAGGTGGCAGTGCTTCGTGAACTCCCTTCAACAGCAACCAGAAGTCGTCCAGCAAATTGTGCATGCAGCCATATGTCTACACAACCTCATTCGTTTACGTGTGGCCGAGCAGAGATCTGGCTCCTGGTGTGGGTGTTGACCGCGATGACGAAGACCACAACATCATCCCAGGAGCATGGAGAGAGACAACAACCCTGCTTCCCCTCGATCAGCGCCGCCAAGGCCACCGTGAACTAGAAGAAGCGAAACGTTGCCGAAGTACACTGGAGGCCTACTTCAATAGTGAAGCTGGATCTGTACCGTGGCAAAGGGAGCGTGTACATCAACGGGTCGGCATAGTATGAGCTTTTTAGTGTAACAATTAAAAACTGTCAACAATAAAAACTTTCAACATTGAACTTACAGAATTGGGTTAAATTTTTAAAATTTCATAAACTTGTGTGTAAAAAAACCTACTGTTCTGCAACTATACTATTTAACTGGTCATAATGTTTTATGAACTATATTACTTCGCCTATGCATTATTTGTTGTTACTTTGGTATTTAAAAAATACCAACATGAACAATTGGATACCGCACGTCTTCTCTAAAAAATTTTTACAAAAAAAAGCAAAAACAAGAACCAAATAGAGGAAATAAAAAGAACCCTGGGACAAGATAGATCGTGTTAAAGCAGTATTGTACAAATTTTTATATATTCTAACACAGAAATAAACAATTTCTTCTTCATAATTTTATATTTTTCAGAGAGGGTTTCTCTCTATATATATTTAATCAGAGACATTTTTCTCTTCTTCTACATCATCATTATTTTTTCCTTCACAACTTCCGATGTCTCCATTTTTAACTTTTACATTATGGGAGGATATGCAAGCAAAAGTAAAGATAAGAATAGGTAATTAGAGAGGTAGGTAGTTAGGTCTGCCCACCCACCCCCACTGAATGGGGGGGGCAGCTGGTAAAATGGCAGAGGAATGTACGGTGAAGATACACAGGCGCACATGCTCAGCCAATTGGATGCCACCACTGGGAGCCTAAGGGAGGCCCTATTAACGGAGATCAGGGTGTCTTTGAAGTTCCCACACAGGGATTGCTCCCTTCTTTTCTACATTCAAAACACACCCACAATTTGTGAGAACATGCTGCATAAGTATGATCTTTCTGTCCATATTTGAAGCAGCCAGATAAATTTGGTCTTTGGGGATTTGGATAGTATATGGCCTTCATTTCCACAGGTGAAACATACAGTGAGTTTGTGAGGACAGGCCTTGAACCAATGATCGCTGAATCCACACTTTAAGCAACCAACCGGAATGTCTTTTCAGATTTATACAGTTACATACATATATATCAAGATAAGCTAACTCCTCATTGTGTTTGACCATTTTAGAGTGAGTGATGTAAGAATACAGAATTCATGCTTGAACAACTACTAAACTGTATCTTTTTTCCTTTTTCATTGTTTTGTTTTTGGGTTTGGTCGCCTTCATTGTTTGCCAAAAGCACAGAACTTATTGAACGACTCATCTCTTGATGTCGTTATTTCTTCAATTGTTCCACCGGTTCATTTTTCTCTCAAAATCAGATTTGCCTTTTCTTTTTCTTGTTATTGAATTGTTTACTTATGGATTCTTGGTTCTATCAGGAAAAGAATCTTCGTGATCTTTTTGATTCTATTTTTATCTCAAAAATTTCCTCTAGGACGTAAATTTCAGCAGGACAATGATCCCATGCACACATTTATCTCAACAAGGGCATTTATGCAGTTGCACAATATTAATTGGTTCAAAACTCCACCAGTCACCTGATTTAAATCCTATTGAATTACTGTGAGCTGAATTAAAATTAAAGGAAGAAAAGTAAAACCTAATACAAAATGTCGATTAATTAGTGGTATTCGAATGTTCTGAGAACATCTGACAGCTACAAAATGCATTAAATACATTGATTATATCCATAAAGTGTTGCCACTTGTAATTGAACAAAAATGGGGGCCGACTGGACATCAGTTTTAAA
>JAGTTF010005837.1:308081-319426 GCA_019095985.1 Streblospio benedicti
ACCATAACCAGCAGTCTTCCAGCAACAAGGACGAGGCATTCTGAAACTACAACAAAGAATCCCCTCACCGTCACAGGGGATCGACCTCAAACTCTTGTGTGCGCAAGTAGAAAAATAAGAGGACAGCTTTCACTCTCTTTCTCTTTGCTACAAAAGAATCAATAGATGACCATCAAAATACTATCAGATAAACTGTATTTTGTTTCTAAGTTTAAGAATCAGTAGAAACTTGGCAATTGCAGATTGAAAAATTGGTGATAGAATCAACACAATTGAAAAGTAAATATTTTTAGAAGTGTACAATCTTTTGCCATGGCTCCATGGAGCTTATTCCTATACCAAATTCAAAACTGTTGGAAATTGTCATCATTTCATTACATTTACCTTTGCCGTCTCGCTTAGGCAAAACCCGGGATTGAGTCTCTTTTTTTGGGCGACCACGACCTTTGAGAAGACTATTTCAGAAAGCTTTATACAAAACTGTGGACACCCATGTCCCTTTCTGCAATCTCACATTTTCTTTTTGTGGTGTCTTTGGTGAAATTTGTTCTCCAATTGCAAGTTGTTGGAATGGAGGAAAGAGTAATTTGGAATTAACAAACCTTTTCTTTTTATTTTCATAACCCATGACGCTAAAAAGGGGTTAACCAGACCAGTTTGCTTGTTCACACTGATCAAGAAGTTGTTCCAATCTTTCACCCTCCGTCCGAGATTGCTTTGCATATCAGAATAAAACTCTGGGTATTGCCTTTGTACACCAGATCTTGAGTTAGCAGCCATCAAACAACAGGGGTTTATTGTACAGAATACAACCCTAACATTGAAGGCTGAACAATCAGCTTTAAACGCCAGGGCAGTATTCTGTAAATCCTCTAAGGAAAACTGCTCCACAATCAGCTCCTTAGAGGGAAGTTTTGTCACCAGATCACAGAATCCCCCATTTCTGCCTGTTTTGTAAAAGCTGGACTGTGTAATTCTGTATTTCATGAAGTTTGTGCCCCCTTAGGCACTCTTTCCTCAAACTCCCTGCATTAAGTGAGCCAATATTGGAGTCACCAAGTATGAGTGAGTCTCGTGTCATCTCTGTGACCACTGTTGTGGCCTAAATGTATTGAATATAATGCTGTATTTCTTAAAAAACTAAAACTAAGGTGTACAAAAAAACATCAGTTTCAATCCAAGTACAGTAAATGTCTACAATATCACACAATTTAAAATTGTTTATCATAATCTAAGTTTAAAAGCTTCTTGATACATTGCAATAAATTATTAAGAACGGTTATCTACTTCAATTTACAAAAATCTAGTGCTTAAAAATTATCAAGATTATCTTACAGCTTCAGTAGTAGTAGGTGAATCTCTGATTTGGCTTCCGCTTTCATTCAGATCGTTCACTTTTTGGCCTCTACAATTCATCATTATCATCATCAGCAGCATCAGCATTTGTCACTTTAGCACAAAAGTAATTGATTGGATCCAAATAACTTTTTATGTGGCCACCGTGACACGGAATGTGGAGGAATTTGTTACTTTCGTGTGGCATAACAATAGAACTAACTGATTTATATACATATCTATAGATATTATTTAGTCAGTGAATTTTTTATGAATATATTTTGTGTCATTCAATGGCCCACATCCTCATTATAAATGAAACCATTATTACATGCAATTAGGTACACTTCAGATTATTATCAACTTAATAAGTTTAACGTAAAGATGAATTGTAAACTGTCATTCTCAATGCATAATTTAATCCACAAATGTTGGAAAAAGTTACCTTGGAAAAACTTTTTGAACAAGCTCAGCACATGTAGCTGAGAATAGCACTTACCAAACATTCGTACATTGGCACGAAAAATTCTTCTTCGTAATTCATTGTATATACTGAAAAAGAAAAATTATATTCAATACAAATAAATAAGATCATACAGATCAATTGATCACTTATATTAGGCAAGCAAGTAACAATTTTTGCCTAACAGGTGAAACCTACGATGATAGATCTCTATGCATCCTTGGTACTTTGGAAAATATTGACACAATAGATCGTTGCATGCAAATACATGAAGAATACTAGACCATTGACCATTTGTTAATGTTAATGTATTTTGAAATTTCATTATCAAACCAAACATGATGAACTACTTCGTCATAGTAATGCTGTTCGGACTCGAGATGCAATACAAAAAAGGAGTAAAGTCAATGCCTACATTATTAGCCAGTTGACTGAGTGCGTCCCAGGTACAGCTGCCTGTATCGCATGAGTTCTTGTCCAACACGCGCTGTCTCAGAGTATCGCTAATGATTCATCTCCTGAAAACGCAATTGTAAATTTGCAAATGTGTCACAGTAAACTAATGTAGAGTTAGTATTTTGTTTAAAAAAGTTATTTTTTAGAAAGATATGTACTATAAATACAAGACAATGAAGACCAGATCAATGGGTCAATATATGTACTATCGGCTTGCAAAAATAATCAATATATGTAAAAATCAATGTAGTTGTTTTTGTTAAACACGTAAGTAGTATGGTATTTGAAGAATAAGCCACGTGGCAGAAGCTGATAGTGATATAGAATGTTTATTATTACAATAAAATAAATTTAGATAATTTAACATAAAGTATTAGTTATATTATTGGAAAAATATAAAAAAAATAAAAAAGCAAACATAATAATTGAGTTTATAGAATTATGTAATGGTGTAGATTTATATAAACATGTAATATTATATAATATATTACATATAATATAATAATATAATAAAAATGAAATAAAATGGATGACTACTGGCTAGAAGAGAAAACAAAAGACCTACGGCCCCTGCCACATGAGGGGGTTGAAAGTCCTAGGCGGCGGTCCAGTCTCGGATGTCCAGGGAGAGCCGGCACTGATGGTCTTGGGAAGCCAGGTGGGGAAGTCCTCTATACTCCGAAGACGATGTGGGCGGAGGTGTGGGAGGAGCGGTGGTCTTCTGGTGGTAGGGAGGTAGGCCGATTCCGGTCAGTTTGGATCTCTTTTGAGGTTGCTGGTTTACTCATGATATAACTCTAATGAAGAGGTGTACAAGAAAGTATTAGTAAAGTGAAGATGATGTGGTAGAATGTGACTATACATATATATATATATATATATATATATATATATATTTATATATATATATATATATATATTTATATAGTGGACATACTGTGATGGGTTGATTTATGGGTTACTAACTTAGGGATCTGTAACTGTTTGAAGAGCTTTTTATTTCAATGTAGATTTGGTCTTCAACTCAGTTATATATATATATATATATATATATATATATATATATATATATATATATATATATATATAGATAGATAGATATACATATATATTGATTATATATATATATCCAGTTTATATATGTCCGAGAGTAGTCTAACATTAGTTGATTTAGTTTGGAATGGGCTATGAGGGCTCAACCAGGAGGGAGCATTTTATGTATGATAAATAACAAGTCAATTTAATTTGTTTTTTCATTTTGTTGGGTGGAGGGAGTCGCATGTAGGCCGGAGGGGTGGGGGAGAAGCGGTGGGTCGTCTGGGGGTGGGGGTGACGGGGGCGACCGGGTCAGTTTGTACCCCTCGTGGATGCTTTTAGATTTATTCATGGTATAAAATGAAATAAGCCAGTTTTAGGGAAATGTGTGTCTACAGATGTGAATCCTCCAGTAGCAGGTGGCAAAAGAGGATAGATATAGATTTATAGATATATATATATATATTTGTTTTGTTTTTTTGTATCAAGTTGGTTTCTAGTAGTTGAGGGCCTTATTTGTAGTTGAATTGGGAAATTCTTTACTTTGATCTGAGAAAGTAGTCACGAGTCATCCTAGCTTTTCTAAAAAAAAAAAAAAAAAAAAAACTCAGGAACAAATTTTGCACTAATCGGTCTCCAAGAGAAAAGGCTACCTTGGAAAGACTTCTGCCTTATCCTTGAGCCATCCTGCAGGCAGGATTCTTTCAAACTTTAAACACACCCATAACCAGGACTTTCAACTACCCATTTGAACAAGAGCTCAGCCGCAATCTGTTAAGCTTTAGTGTTGCATAGTGGGTTATTGTGTTTAAAAATAAATTTTATGATTGTATTGAATTGAATAACTTGAATGAATGATTGAATGATGATCTTTATTCGTGCATACATATATATATACGTAACTGAAAAATACAATACATACAGGTTCATTAAAGATAAATCAGAAATATAATAAAATAAATATAATGTAATAAAATATAAAAGAACTATCAAATATAAAAGTACAAAACCTGATCGTTTGGGATGTTAACTGAATAAGAACTTGAATGAAAATGACTATGTGAAAAAAAATGAAGTGGTTACAAGGATATATATTAGAATATAGTATCAGGTAGCATGAATAATAACATATAATATCATTAATATGAATCAAAACCAATTTATAGTCTGTGAATATGTACAACAATACAATGATCATTAATATTATCGGTGACCCCGTGCTGGCAGAACAAGAACAACACACTGGTGGCTGAGTGGCAAGAAAACCATGATGTATCATAATAATACTTAATTGTTTATCGATGTTCAGCCAGGATGGCTTCACACGTATGAATCTCTTTGTGTATCTACTGCAAGGAAACCACATCTCTCCAAGGAAACCACATCTCTCTCTCTCTCTCTCTCTCTCTCTCTCACGGGACTCAAACTTGATGTAGTCCAATGGAAGATTTGTCTTCAGCTATGTCAATATGGTGGGTAGGAGCTTGCTTCTTCCCACTGGTCTTCTGATGCTGAGTCACCGTCCTCGACTGCTGGCTCACCTTGTTCTACCTCTAGTTCTTCCGCCTTGGACACGACTGTGGGATCTTCCTTAGAGGAGGTTTTACTGAGTAAAGTAAAAATGCCACACAATAAGAACACTATCATTATTCTGCTGTAGTTCAAATCTTGGCAGCCATAGCTTATATTAATGTCCTAAAATTAATCTTTATGATATTATCAACTTTAAAAAGTAATCAGTACAAAGACTTAAAATCATCGTAAAAGTACAAAAATTTAAGTTCAAGAAAATGCTCATTTCTCATGTGCTAAGAGGTGCATGATATTATCAAATATCCTACATAACACGCATTAAAACAGTAAATGGTGAATATAATCACAGTGCAGCGGTCACAGAAGTCGGCCGAGTCTTTGTCTGGGGGATCTTTAGGGGACGCCCATGGCACGATTGGTCTGATGGAGGAGAAACGAATTAAAGTCCACGCGTTTAATCCTGCACAAGCGCATTTGTGTGCACGGTGGTGAGACGATCTTATTGAGGCTATCCTTGATCTTGAACGACACAACACCTATCTGTGAAAAATGGCCATTGGGGGCGGCAACCACCTGGTGGCTGTGACTGGATGCCTGGCGACGATGTACTTGACGCTCGGCTGCGTGAACAAGGGCAGCTTGACGCCTTCGCAGAGTGCTTCTCACAGCACGGCGGCCGCAAGGGGCTTGAGCTGGTGCTGACCCCTGCTAAAGTTCATTTCAAAAAAGAGGAACCTGCGCTTCAGTGATATCTGGACCATCTTTGTACGTGACCTATGCCCAGGAGAGATAGATGGGTGGCATCCTATACGCAGTGTGCCTCAACAACTACTACCAGCTTGGGTTCAAGGATATGAGGAACCGGTTCGTTCGGAGCTGTTGTTTGCTGCGTCAACATAAATCTGGGTGGAGCTCAGCGGCGGCCAGCATCACACCGTGGCGCTGGATAAAAACGGTCAAGTCTATGCATTGGGTAGATTCGAGTATGGCCGTCTCGGTCTCGGAGAAAAGTCTGAGGAAAAATCCGAGCCGACCCCTTTGCCGTCACTGAAAGGGAAAAAGTGCTCAACCATAAATGCCGGGTCGGCCGTGTCATTTGCTGTTAGTGAGAAAGGCAAAATTTTTGCGTGTGGGGTGGGCACCAGCAAAACATGGTCAAGGACTGAATAACCGTCTAGGTCTCGGAGAGAGTGGGGAGGAAAAATTTTTTTTTTACCTATTTTATAAACCTGATAATGTACAATATAATATGTAAAGTAATTCTGAAAATATTAATTAAAGACTGCCAACTGAATATATATTTCTTCATTTATTTGATTCCTCGCCACACCTGGCTGGTGGCTTCCTGGTTTGTGCGGCAGCATTCGCCCCTTGAAATTGGTAACTGTTGATCTGCATGAGATATCGTTAGTTTAGCATTTTCACATTTCCAATGCTTTTGCAAAAGCTTTATATATATAACCTTCTTAATATGCAAACATTTATTTGAAAAAATAATACGCTTTCCATCGCCTTCACGAATGGTGTCGTCACCAGTCAAAACAAAGTGTCAAAAAAAAATAACATTACGTCAATGACTAAAAGCTCCATATCGTCCTCCTTGAAAATTGTTCTCAACACTAGGTTGTGGCAAGTTCAATTTTATGGGATTACTTAATTAAGTAATACCACATAGTCTTCCACACATTGAGACAGCAGCAGCAGCAGCAGCAGCAGCAGCAGCAGCAGCAGCAGCAGCAGCAGCAGCAGCAGCAGCAGCAGTGTTGATTAAACAGAACAACCTTCTGCATCCACAGAATGTTCTGGTGTGCTGGTCATCGCCCCAAAGGTGGAACAAGACGTGTAGGAGTCCATCACTTCATCGCAGGGGTCAAGTGGACTCTGCATGGACGACAAATGAGTGTTGAAGCTGGCGACTGATGTCACAGATGATGATTCTAGTGAGGACGATGACACTTCGACTGGCTGCTTCGGTTCTGTCTGATCGTTTCCGGCCTGTAGTCTGCTTCTTGCTTGGCAATCATCATTTAAAACTGATGTCCAGCTGGCCCCCCATTTTGTTCAATTACAAGTGGCAACACTTTATGGATATAATCAATGTATTTAATGCATTTTGTAGCTGTCAGATGTTCTCAGAACATTCGAATACCACTAATTAATCGACATTTTGTATTAGGTTTTACTTTTCTTCCTTTAATTTTAATTCAGCTCACAGTAATTCAATAGGATTTAAATCAGGTGACTGGTGGAGTTTTGAACCAATTAATATTGTGCAACTGCATAAATGCCCTTGTTGAGATCAATGTGTGCTTGGGATCATTGTCTTGCTGAAATTTATGACCTAGAGGAAATTTTTGAGATATAAATGGAATCAAAAGATCACGAAGATTCTTTTCCTGATAGAACCTAGAATACATGATTCTGTTAAAAATAATAATTTTGAAGATTAAACTGGATGGGGCTTAGTAGTTAAAAAGTAAAAGTATATACGATACTGTTTCACACATGGTGATCATGGTGATTAGTTCCAATTTTTTTGTATAATATCCAATTTAAATATTTGTGTATCCTCCAGAGGAGATGTTGTTTGTTTGAACAAAGATGGCTTTCAGTTGGGGCTTGGGGCATTTTTGATTTATAAAGGAAGAACGCTTGGGTTAAGGATACCTGTATTATGGTGTTAGTTTGGAAACTAAGCTTATTGAGTTCCTCAATAGGATGGAATGTTACGAATTTGTCGTGGTCATGCTCATAGGCAGGGGCAGTCTGTTGTATGCCATACAATAGGTAATTAACGGCCATCTGCATGTGCACCATTAAGCAATCCCTGTGTGGGAACTTCAAAGACACCCTGATCTCCGTTATTAGGGCCTCCCTTAGGCTCCCAGTGGTGGCATCAAATTAGCCGAGCATGTGCGCCCTTGTATCTTCACCGTACATTCCTCTGCCATTTTACGAGCTTCCCCCCCCCCCCCGCCCTGCCCTCATTCAGTAAGGGTGGGTGGGCGGACCTTATGACCTACATATCCACTTACCTATTCTTAGTTTTTTGTTTTTGCAGAGTTTCTTAATGTATTTGTTGAAGCTTCTATTTTCATAAATTATGAGAACGCACACTGGTGAGAAATCTTATCAGTGTAGCCAATGTGGCAAGGGTTATAGTCAAAGTAGAGCCATGACCAGACACGAGAAACCCTACTCGGGAGAAAGAACATAAGTGTTCAGTCTGTGAGAAATCATTCAGTCAAAGCGGAAAGTGGAATCCCATGAGATCTCACACTGGCGAGAAATCTTACAGGTCGCGTCAGCTAGGGTGCTCAGATTTGGTGCGCAACTTTAAAATGGCAACCACACCAGCCTTATATCAACATATAATTTTATTTAGTGATGTATTTATTGTTTAAGTGCGTAGTAGTATATTATTTGTTTCTACCTTGCAAATTCAATGTCTAACAAAGTTGCTGGCATTATCGGCCTCAACATGCTGACACAAAGCTATAGCAGGCTTGTAAAAAAACGTTCTTCAGTTCTTGTGAAAATACAAATGTCCAGTGATATTTTATACAATATGAGCAGATTATACCACTGTTTGCTGTTTTATGTTGATGTGCGTCCGTCCCCATGTATGATGCTGTGGTAGAGTATAAATTACCTCAAAAGTACCTTTGTCCGAGTACAGCCTGCCCTTATACTCGCAGACATACTCGTGTTTTTTAATGTCTCACTCCACGGCCCAAGCTGGTTACAGCGATCACCTGCGAGCAAAACAACCACTATGCTTTAGTCTTTATCAAAGACTTCAATCAGCAAATTATTATTCCATAAAATATAATGTGAGAATTTCTAGATAAAATTGCCCCACTCTTGGAGATGCAACTAGTTTCAAGAGGCTAAAAAGCTTATCATTTTACCCAAGGTACATTATCCATGAGAAAATATGACGTATCAAACGTACCTCGCACCGAGTGGCTCTTGTGTGATTCTAAGTCCTGATGATCCTTTACCTCTTCCTCAAACACATTAGAGAAAGAGGCCGCCAGCACTGCATTTGCCTCTGCAAGTTTTATTTCTAAACTTGTAATGTCTTTTTTCAAAGCGGTTATTTCTTTTTCCCGCTTTTTCTTTTCATCTTGATGATCCTGATGCTGTTTGTAGCACACCTTTTTATATTATCCAGTTCCTCAACTACTGAAGAGAGAGTTTGAGAGATGCTTGTCCTCATTGCGTGCAGATGAATTTCAATGTTGTTATGATTTCCCTCATTCACAAAAAGTCGCCGTTGTTGCAGCTAAGGACAATCGCTGAACTTTGTCCACGCTTACCTTGATTTCAAAACTGTCAAAATCAATCTTCTGTGATTGTTGTAGTAAAGATCTGCAGTTCATCGGAAATGGCTTAAAAATAACAAAAATTTACTGTCGTGTTCGGATGACAATTTTTCAATGACACAACAAGAACGATTGTTTGAATTATTAAAGAATTCAACTGCAACTGATTTTTACGATAGTAGTAGGAGGCCAGGATATCAAATGCCACGTGTTCTTATTGCCATGTGTCCATTTTGAAGCCCTCTTCAGAACGGGACTAACAGAATCACGGACAGACATCCGTGTGGAAATCGAGTCTTTAGAATTTCGAGTGGTGCAAGAGCTAATCAACTACTTCTACTCAGGCAACATGAAACTTGAATATTCCAACGTGAAACAGCTCATTGAAGCCTGTGATTATTTGCAATTAAACGTGTTATTCATGTACAAGGAATGAGTAAGACATGAAACTGGTATGATAACAGTATATCCTATATGGGGTGGAATAGAGGTGTACAGGTTGATAATTCTCATGATCAGAGGGACTAATTAAAGACTGCCAACTGAAATAAATAAATAACTAGCTGTATCCATTTTATGCAGCTATGTATTGGCTTTGTATAATCTTCTATTATTAAGCAAAGAACTTTGTGCCTTCTTCCCACCCGTCTTCTGATGCTGAGTCACCGTCCTCACCTGCTGGCTCACCTTGTTCTACCGCTAGTTCTTCTGCCCAGGACTGTGGGATCTTCCCAAAATGAGGTCTGACCGCATCGCAGTGAAATTTTGCTGTCTAATTCTACAGTAAAAGCACCCTGGATGACAAATAATTATAATAACGCTTTAATAACGATTGAACTAGTACTTATCGAAGAAGACAATTACATAAAGCTTAACACAAAACTGTGAATATCCTTGTCCCTGTCTGCAATCTAGCATTTTCTTTTCGTTGTGTCCTTAGCAAAACTTGTTCTCCAGTTGCAAGTTGTTATTTCGATCATAATAATGCTTTCTTAGTGAACTATATATGTTACTTATCGTAGTAGGAAAATAAAGCAATTACATAAAGCTTTATATCATATGTAAGATTTTCTCACCTACTTGAAGTACTGAACTACAAACAAATTTAATTTACATAATTTTCCTTTTTTTACACAGCTTGCAAACCCTTTCCGATTTTTTTATCTCGAACCACAGATCAAATGCCTTCTCATGATTGAATTCACTTACTGGAGGATGTAACCGGCAATCATGTTATATGTGGAAATGTACCTAATTGATTGGTGACAAAAAAGAAGATGAATCTATAAGTGAAATTCTAGAATTATCTGTTGATCAGAACACAAGAAATATACACAACTTTGTTCTGTTTTACTCCCTACATTATAATCATAGTAATACTTACCTACATTTAAGTTTGTCTCATCAGGAAAATGTTTTTCACATTGACTACATTCAATTGGCTCTCCATTGTGAATTATTCTTGTGTGTCTGCTCAGACTGCTGCTGTGACTGAAACCCTTTTTACACTTTTCACATTTAATTTTTTTATCCATTTCACATGAACCGTAAATTTTTGATAACCCAACCCATTCGGTGATTCAGTGGATGATAGTACTTCACTTCCTCAAGTTTCTGCGACACAATTACAAACGCAGATAATTGCTGAAAATCTACTTCAAAGCCAGACTGTAATTAAAGATCATTTATAGTCAAGGTTTCATAACAAGAACATATAAATTATAACAAGCAGAACACCAGTAGTAAAATACAATGGTTATAACAAAATTCATAAATAAAAACAAAAATAGATACAAAAATGAATAGAATACAATGATTCTTCAGTAATTGTGTTTCTTTCTTTGTCGCTGCAGATGCAGATGTTTTTACTTACAGCGTAGATTTCTCTTCTTCAGATACCGCTAGTATGTCCTCCTTACTATCTTCAACATTTTCCTTTGCATCAGCCATGTTGGCTTTGTCCTGTTATGGCAGTATGATAAGCACAAGGCTTGGCTTAGCCGTGAACTCTGCTGCTGCTCCTGCTCTAAAGTAGTAGTTCTAAAATTTGTGTAACCTAAAATATAAAAACAAGAACCATAAGCTCTTCATAAGCAGTGTTTTTATGAATTGATTTAAATTTTATTATTTTATCAAGTTGCTAAAATACTAAATCTTACCTGTAGTGAACACATTATTCTTCCTGCTCAACGTGC
>JAGTTF010005837.1:319526-344751 GCA_019095985.1 Streblospio benedicti
TTGAACCCATAGCTTTTTAATTCCTTTGATTAACGTCTTCACATGTTGATTTAGGATGCCCGAGGTCAGCTGGGCCTGATCGAAGAAATTGAAATGTGTGAGACTACCCACAGATTATGAAAGAGCTTGTGGTGGTCAAGATTGTGTCTGGCGGCGACCACCTGGTGGCGCTTGACGCCGGCGACGCTTTTGTGAAATTTCATTTTCAAAGTCCTGTGTATTGTTTAAAATATTTTGACGGAAAAAATAAATGAAAATAAATTAAATAATAATCTGTCATTCCTCGCCACACCTGGCCGGTGGCTCCCTGGTTTACGGCAGCAGACGCCTCTGCTTGTCTTCACCACTTCCTCCCCACCGTTCATCTCCCACTCTGCCTTCTTTCCCACCAGTCTTCTGATGCCGAGTCACCGGCCCTCGACTACTGGCTCACCTTGTGCTGCCTCTAGTTCTTCCGCCCAGGACTGTGGGATCTTCCCTAGAAGGTTTTACTGAGTCGCAGTGAAATTTTGCTGTCTAATTCTACAGTGAAAGAGATTTGGATGAGCATCTTTCTTCTGTTTTTACTCCCTACATTATAATCATAAAACTCTGAACAACAACTTGAATTCATCAACAGAAGACGAAAGAGCCTTAAAAATCAAAATCTGTCACCTATCGCATGGCACAAAGGAAGGCCAAGTGCTGAGTGAAGTGAAGGGGACACGGGACAGCTGGGTCTCGGCCCGGATGTGATTAACACACATTTTCATCAAACAGTACATAATGGCAAATAAATGGATATAATGTAAAAGTGCCACACAATAAAAACACTGTCATTATTCTGCTGTAGTTCAAGTCTTGGCAGCCATAGCTTACATTAGTGTCCTAAAAATTAAACTTTATGATATTATCAACTTAAAAAATGTAATAAGTGCAAAGACTTAAAATCATCATAATGTACAAAAAAGTTAAGTTTGAGAAAATGCTCATTTCTTATATGCTAATAGGTGCATGATATTATCAAATATCCTACATTACAGACATTAAAACAGTAAATGGTGAATATAATCAAAGTGCAGCGGTCACAGAAGACGGCCGAGTCTCTGTCTGGGGAATCTTTAGGGACGCCGACGGCACGATTGGTCTGACCGAGGAGAAAGCGACATGCGTGACGGCCACGCAGCTCCTGGCTGATCATGTGGTGTGTAAGATCGCGTCTGCCGGTGACCGCCTGGTGGCTCTGACGGACACCGTCGGCGTGTACACGCTCGGCTGCGCGGAACAAGGGCAGCTCGGAAGCGTCTCGGAGTGCTTCTCACAAATTAAATATAGGTTATGGAATACTTACTCTGTCACTACAAGTTTCTTTTTTTTCTTTTGTGCTGATTCACTTTTCAACAATGAAGAATGTGCAATATTTGCACATGTAAAAATCAATCCCTTTGAATAGAAAGATTTAGATTGGAATGAGGTTGATGCGAATGGTTCAATTTGTGCAAACAGACATTTTAGTTTACTCGAGTGGACTACCTATGCTGAAGAGATGATCAATTTGTGGTCATGGTTTCCATCACCATTGGCTTAACTTAGAGAACAAGTGCATGACGCTCATAGATTTCAATCGACTCAAGAAAAAATATGCCGTTGGAACACAAGAGAATCGGAAGATTTTTAGGTGTTGAATCAAAATATCTAACTAAAATAATAAGGGTAGCTCGGACGTGTCGCAGAGGGCTTCTCACAAATTAAAAATAGGTTATGGAATACTTACTCTGTCACTACAAGTTTCATTTTTTTTTCTTTTGTGCTGATTTTCTGCAATTTCTAAAGTCCTCACTGAATAATTGAAATGTAAAATTTTAATAAATAATAAATATTTAAAACATAACATACTTTAAATGCTGATTTTGATGAATTGAAGTGCCCTAATTTATGGAATTTGTAATAATAAAATTTAACATGGAATGTAAGCTTATGGGTATATTTGAATAATATTTACCTGCTCGTATCAGATTATACTTCCCTTTCTCTGAAATGATATCACTGTTCAGGAAAATAAAACTTATAAATAACCAAAATGTCACTTTCTTCATATTTGTATTTTACACAAGTGTTATGGCTCAAGTAACAGATTAGAACGTCTAGGGGTATGATCAAATTAACACTGCGAATTTAGTGGTTAAATTTTATAATTATTTATTTTTATAACACAACTGAAATACCTGACTCGCTTTTACAATAATGAATTAGTGATAATACAAATGTCGAAATAAATTAAATAAAAAAAATACTTTACACAAGATTGCTGTGAATGTTCTGACACAATCTGATGCTTGAAATTACTGTCCACTCCCAAAAGTTTCCATTCCACAAAATGTCCACTCCAGAAGTGCTTGCTTTACAAAGTCCAATCCAAAGTTTCCCAGCGGCTTTCAGCTCGTCTGGCCCAAATGAGATAATATCTCCAAAACAATGCTCTGTGAGCTTTCAAGTCTTCAAAGTTCCAATAACAAAGTCTTCAAACAAATGCTTCTCAGAGCGACAATTTACAAATTCAAACTTAATGACAAGGATGCATGAAATATCAAACTTGATGACAAAGATGCATGAACAAATCAAACTCTTCAAACTAATTCACAAACTGAAACTCCAAAATCTCTCTCTTATTAAATTGCGAGCTGCCTTTATATATGCCCTAATAGGGTCTAGAACAATCCACATTATTATTCTTAACAAATTATGTAATGCAGCGAGAACATTCCAAGTAAACAAAAATAATAACATAAACCTTTGTTTCTGGAAACCTCCGACGTACCAGATAGTACATGCATACTACTAATATCAATAATACATCAATAATATTGATTTACCAATCAACATCTTTGGTAACATGACATAACCATATCACTATACAATTAACATTTACTTTCTTTTTTATTTACAACCTAAACACGTCACACAAGTCATAGGACTAATGTGAATTGTTGTTTCTATCACTGTTTTAATCAATTTGTGAAGCAAATCCTATTATAATTTTATAGTCATAAAAAGTATTATTATATACACATGGGGAGGAACTTGACAAGTAATGCACTTCTTTCCTCCCCAGCCATTTATATTACTACTTATATATGTGATTTTAAATGTTTTGTTTTTATGATTACTGTAAATTACCTGAATTTTATATTATTAATATCTTGAACATATGGCAAAAATAAATAAATAAATAAAAAATAAATAAATAAATAAATAAATGATTGTCTGGTGGTCTGAGCCCATCTCTGAGGCCTTGTCGGTGCCCTCCACCAGCGAGGTGGGGGACGGCCAGCCTGAAAAGCGCTGAGGGGAGGATGCAGCTGAGTCCATGGTAGTTTCACCCTCCGTGCCCAACATGGCGTTTAGCACGAAAAGGGGCCACCGGGGACCGTACCACCGGTCTCCTCGCACCCTCAGGCACCCAACAGCGAATATGGACAGGCACCCGAAACCTCAACGTTCTCTCCTTGTAACGTCCGTTGGGCAGGGGAGGAGCGTCAACACATCAATTTAAATATACATATATGATAAAATGAAATTTTTACCTTCCATAGGAGCTGGTTTGTCATTTGAAGGTGGAGGGAGCTATTACAAGCACATTTTGATCTTGTAAAAGCATTAATTCCTCTTCCTCAACGAGCGTGTCATCGCATAACCGCACTTCTACCCTCTGGGCAAGAAGATATATTTCAAGAAAGATATATTTCAAGCTTCTGCTTTGCTTGAAAAAATAAGAAAAAAAATAAAGAAAAAAAATAAAGAACGTGGTATGTTTGAATATTTTAGCTCTGATGAGGACCTATGATCTTCGTTAGCCCTCAGCAAAAATTGAGAATTCGAGATATTTTAAAATCTTTTTTTTTAATATTTGTTCTATAAATATTTAGCAGTAGTTAAGATGTAAATACAAAGGCCCAAAGGGTACTGTGCAAAGAATAATGAGATCTCAAGGACCTACTTCAGAGTTTGCTTTCAATTGGAAAGGTTTCATGAGGGCAGTTCCGCTGAATGTGTCATACGAAATATTCAGCCATGATCAGATCCAGTAAAGATATGAACGGATGTCGAGTAATTGGAAACATGAAAGGCCTCAAAGTATTTAATGACCTGCATCCAATATTGGCATATAAAGCACCAAACAAAAATGGTCAATTGCGTTTTGACTCAAGCGTCCATTTACAAGCAGGTTCATGTCTGCAATGTCTTCAACTATTTTTCTAAAAAAACTCAAATACGGCATATAAAGCACCAAACAAAAATGGTCAATTTTTTTGACTCAGCGTCCATTTACAAGCAGATTCATGTCTGCAATGTCTTCAACTATTTTTCAAAAAAACCTCAAATACTGTCTTTTTGCCTGTACTATTAAAGCTGCAAACTGTATTACATCCTGTAATACGGGAGTGATTATTTTTAAATGCACATGTTCCTCACGTGAGGCGCCGCCAAAGTGGACGACGACGTGCAGTCGTCGCAGGGGGGCATCGATCGGTCACACCCCTCGGGGCAGGCGAGTCCTGCCAGTGTGAGAGCTGTGTATGTTATAGGACCAGCAGCTGCAGCAGCCACAGCGCCTTGAGACAACAACAACAACAATGTTGTTAAAACAGAAAACCGTCTGCATCCACAGAATTTGTCCTGGTGTGCTGGATACCCCCCTACTAGTGGAACAAGACAAGGCGACTCCTTTATTTGAGTCCATCACTTCATGGATGGTTTTGAGTTGGCTCTACATTGAAAATATAATGCTGTATTTTATAAAAACTAAAATAATCTGTACAACAAAACATCATTTTTAAGCCAAGTACAGTAAATGTGTATCTACAATATCACACAATTTAAAATTGTTTATCATAATCTAAGTTTAAAAGCTTCTTGATGCATTGCAATCAAATATCAAGTACGGTTATCTACTT
Organism: Streblospio benedicti; assembly: GCA_019095985.1. NCBI lineage: Eukaryota > Metazoa > Annelida > Polychaeta > Spionida > Spionidae > Streblospio > Streblospio benedicti. The sequence continues at coordinate 324,461 of JAGTTF010005837.1, forward strand.
CAAATCACTAAAATCTAGTTCTTAAAAATTATCAAGATTATCTTACAGCTTCAGTAGTAGTAGGTAAATCTCTATCCCCGCTGTTTCCCCCCGTCAACAGCCCCCCAGGTTTCACTGTAGAGGTCATCGAGGGCGCCTCAGCGATCACATCATCTACACCTTTCACCAGCATCGGGGAGGTGTCACGCTTGCGTACTACAGCAGTTTGGGCACCGCTGGTTCCGGGCAGAGAGCCCCTCGTCGCTGGCTACTCGGGGAACCGACGTGTGAACGACTGGAATTGTCGCCCATGTCCCTCAGCTACGCCTGTGTGAAGGCACTCACCTGTGACAACCGGAGGTCTCATATGCGACTGCCCGGCCATGCTGGGAATTGGCGCATCGGCGTGGCCTTGGGACTGTCCCCCGTGTCCATAACCTTCAAATTGGACAGCCCAACCGGAGGGCAACATCCATTGTCCCGGAGGAGTTTAACGAGAGTCTGACTTTGGAAAACTCGCAGAGCACAGTCAATCTGTATTCCACAAGAGCAGAAATCAAACTGAAGATCCCGGGTGCTAAAGTAAACAGAGGCATTTTCCGCGAATTCGGCTATTGTATACGATGTAAACAAGCAACCCTTTTTTTCAGTGAGTACATTCAAGTTTGTCTCATCAGGAAAATGTTTTTCACATTGACTACATTCAATTGGCTCTCCATTGTGAATTATTCTCGTGTGTCTGCTCAGACTGCTGCTGTGACTGAAACCCCTTTTCACACTTTTCACATTTAAATTTTTTTATCCATTTCACATGAACCGTAAATTTTTGATAACCCAACCCATTCTTTGATTCAGTGGATGATAGTACTTCCTCAAGTTTCTGTGACAAAATTACAAACGCAGATAATTGCTGAAAATCTACTTCAAAGCCAGACTGTAATTAGAGATCATTTATAGTCAAGGTTTGGTAACAAGAACATATAAATTATAACAAGCAGAACACCAGTAGTAAAATACAATGGTTATAACAAAATTCATAAATAAAAACAAAAAAATAGATACAAAAATGAATAAAATACAATGATTCTTCAGTAATTATGTTTGTTTTTTCTTTGTCGCTGCAGATGCAGATGTTTTTACTTACAACGTAGATTTTTTTCTTCTTCAGATACCGCTAGTATGTCCTCCTTACTATCTTCAACATTTTCCTTTGCATCAGCCATGTTGGCTTTGTCCTGTTATGGCAGTATGATAAGAAAGAGGCTTGAACTCTGCTGCTGCTGCTTCTGCTCTGTGTAGCTCAATGATCACGTCTGTTTGTCCGGCTGCACTGGCCACCATTAGTTACATCAATATTTTAGTGACTCACAGTGTGGGGCCCCACTAAACCTTAATCAGGCGCTGGCCATACCAAAGGGGCAAAAAAACAATGTGAATGAACCTCTTACCCTTTACCGGACGAAGGCACATTAGGCAGACACATGGAGGACGAGGATGAGAAGATGTCGCCGAGGGAAGCAGTGGTCGCCGGGAGAGTGGTGCAGGTGTCAGCCGGCGACAGTCACAGTGCAGCGGTCACAGAAGACGGGCGATTCTTTGTCTGGGGGATCTTTAGGGACGCCAACGGCACGATTGGTCTGACCAAAGACCCCTGACCATGTAAAACAGCCCATGGTTTCCCAACTCTCTGCCTTCAAGTTTAAGCTTTCAGAATCTCAACATTTTAAACAATTTTTATCAACGTCGTGGCTGGCGCGAAGAGAGACCGAAAGCGAACCAGAACGGTGAATAATAACTTGTGAACAGAAGAAAATAGAGCCAAGAAAATAAAAATCTGTCACCGATCGCATGGCACAAAGGAAGGCCAAGTCCTCAGTGTCAGTGAAGGTGACACGGGACAGCTCGGTCTCGGACGGACATCATGGATCGGACGAAACCAGGAAAGGTCGATTTACCTCCCAATGTGGTTCAAGTTTCAAGGTTCAAGTTTGTGCAGCAAGTGTCTGCTGGATACAGTCACAGTGCAGCAGTCACTGAAGACGGCCGAGTGTTTGTCTGGGGCATCTTTAGGGACGCCAACGGAAAGATTGGTCTGACGGAGGAGAAGGCGGCAAAATTACAAATTTTACAAATTTCAATGAAACTTCAATGCATGACTTTCTGCCACTACAAATAAAAGTAACAAATAAACAAATGTTAAATAGCTCACGTGCGTACATCAAAGGTCTCATTTGAAGCTAGGATATTGTGGCACCATTCTACTCTTTTCTCCTTATTGACATCACGTATCATCTGACAAAATTTAGGTGCGGTGCATATCCAGCCTAACCTTCTAAGTTGCCGTACACAAGCTGCAGAATATGACATTTTGAATTTTTTCTTTAATTTTTCTTGATTTGTGGGGATTTTTGTGAGGTGAAGTTTTAAAGTTTTTTTTTTTACAACCCCACTCATGTGGGTCAACCACTGAATTGGTGTCTTCTGTAAATATATTTTGCCGACCCACCCGAGAAAATTAAACTATTGATCTCTTTGCAATAAATAACAATTCTCTCCTGTGCTCCCTGTGTGCGACTTCTTGACCAAAAACTCTGTCTCACCTTGCTGGATGGATTGTCCAACGTCCAGCATGAAAAGTACAGTAAAGACAACTTGTCTAACAAAAACAAATTGCGCTGGCATTGGGCAACATCAAATTTGCTCCATCTTTCTTTATATATATATAGTGGCACAGTGGATTTTTCTGCATACTGTGATGGGTTGATTTACTTACTAACTTAGGATCTGTAACTGTTTGAAGAGCTTTTTATTTCAATGTAGATTTGGTCTTCAACTATATATATATATATATATCTTCAACTATATATATATATATATTATATATATATATATATATATATATATATATATAAATATAAAATAAATATATATATTTATATTTGGATTTTTTGTATCAAGAATTTGTTTTGGTCAAAGATAGTAGTTGAGGGCCTTATTTGAAGTTAAATTGGGAAATTCTTTACTTTGATCTGATAAAGTAGTCACGAGTCATCCTAGCTTGAAAAAAAAAAAAAAAAAATTCTAATACGTTTTTGCACTATACGGTCTCCAAGAGAAAAGGCCTCAGGAACAAATTTTTAGTGGAGACGGACTTTCAACACACCAGGATTCTCAGATGGATGAAACCACATGCAGTCAACCTTTAGTACCTTCCTTATCTTATCCAACTTGGTGCGGAAAGACTGGACTGCCTTGAACATGCCCCACACCGAGTTATACTTGAGCCACTGCTGGTCTGCAGGCTGGATTCTGCCTTCCTCCTCCATCCCCTTTTCAACTTTAATTGATTTTTAACCAGGACTTTCAACTACCCATTTGAACAACAGCTCAGCCGCAATCTGTTAAGCTTTAGTGTTGCCTAGTGGGTTATTGTGTTTAAAAAATAAATTTTATGATCATTAATATTATCACACAACGTGATGCACATAAATTTTCGGCGATTCAGCTGTCCCCAGCGTTTTTAATTGCCCTGCGGCGATTCCGTCAAGTGGCATTTTCTTCATGAGAAGACAGCCTGGCGGACCAACAATGATAGAGTTCATATCTATGTAGGTATGGAAAGCTTATGCGATGGTGCAAATTAAATTTGCCTGGCGTGTCATCCATTGTTAAAAAAGAAAGAAAAAAATCCAAAATGATGAAATGACGGTCAGTATCATATATTGTAGTGGAAATGTAAATGGTGCAGCATTAGTTGTAATTTGGACAGTTAAGCTCTCCTCACTTGCCCTCTCCCATCTGAAATGTTCATTAAGACCTGTTGTCTCTAGATTCACAAGTTTTCCTTTGTTTCTTTCTTTTGTCGTCATGTTGAGCTTATGAAGAGCCATTTGTGAGCTAATAGAGGCGTTATGGTCTGAGTTGGGCTGTATAATAGGGGGAGGTTGTGGCTTGTGTCACGTTTAGCTGGCGTGGCCGGTGGTGTAGGGATGGACGTGTCCTGGGGTTTGCTGGGGTAACCACTTTGAGTGGTGTGCTAGTTAGAGGTACAGGACGATGTGGACTTTTGGATGTTCTCTGTGGTTTGGGTGAGTCTCTCAAGAAATTGTCGAGGTCATGGCTGTCGTAGCTGCCCAGTCCAAACTTGAATTGTGGGATGTTTTTTTGCGCACGCTCCTGGGCTGCATCCTCTGTACTCTCAAACATGTCTCAAACACGAAGTTCATATCATGTTCATCTTCGATTTTGGCTGGGGTGGATATTGTAGTAGGGAGTGGCGAGTGGTGGGGTTGGTCAGGGGTGGTCACTTTAAGCGGCGTGCTGGTCAGCGGTGTGGGAAGACATTGTTTTGTAGAAACTCTCTGTGGTTTGGGGGAGTCTGAGTTACGGATTGTAGTGGACGAGAGTGGTTGAATCTCCAACGAAGTAGTAGCAGGGTCAGGGGACCAAGGAGTTAGGAGGTGACACGAAGTATTCTGGTGAGCTACGTGGGAGGGTAGGCTAGTAGTAATGACAACCGTGACGTCCTGGATGTCAGTAATGGTCATTTTGTCTGCAGTAGGTGTTATGGCAGGAGGTGCGCTGGATGCAGGGGCAGGGGCTGGAGGCACCGTGGGAAGTAAGTTGAGCGTAGACAATTGAGCTCGGATGGCGTCATTGATTTGTTCCTTGTGGAATTTTGATACGGCGTGAGGCGAATCTGCACCGTCAGTCGGCACAGGTTCTGTAGAAAGGGTCTTGGCAGTCTTGCTAGGAGGTACCGAGGACTCCGGTTGTACAATAGTTTTGGCTGGACGGACTGGACTCTTGGTCCGTTTGCGTTTGAAGGGCAAGTTATTGGGGTTTGGGTGTCTTGTGTTGACAAACGGACGATGAATAAAAGGGCGGGGTGGCGGCTGAAAGCCATAGGCTATGGGGAATGCGAATCTACGGGGATGATATGGATATTGGAAGTGGAACGGCGGAATAGGGTATGGTATTCTAAATTGAGCTCTGAGCTGCGGCACATCTGCAAAGAAAACGTGACGTGTCCGAATCTGTACGTAGAGTCAAGTGTAATTGACCGTTGGAGCGTAGGCAGGACAAACTGGTCATGTATAGCACTCGGTAGTACTAGACAGGGGGGAGGAGGGGCAAAACGAAAGGCAGTACCCGGAAGTACTTGTTTAACAAGAGATTATTTCTACGGGGTGGATGATAAGATATAGTACTCTAAAGTACTATATAATATGGCGAAATGATGGGCAGGAGTTCAAACGCGGAAGTGCTATTGAGTTGGCGAGGTATGTGGCAAGACACAGTAACCGGAAGTACTGTAAATTAACGAGGTAAGGAGCAATATGGAGTACCAGGGAGCACTGTAAAGCTAACGAGGTGAGGGGTAGAATATAGTACCCGGAAGTACTTAAAATTAACGAGGTGAAGGGCAAAATGTAGTACTGAAGAGTACTGGGTGAATTTGAAATTTGAACAAATGAGGTTGTATTTTTTTAAGATTTTTTATTTTAGGCAGGGATGAGATTGATGTACTGGAGGAATGGGTTGATATTGGGAAGGACTATGGAGAGGTGATGACATCTGAGAGTACTATATGTATTCTATTTTTCTGAAATCTAGTAAATTTGGTGGCCTGTTTGAGGAGTTTACTGAGTGGGTCATTTCTTGGTATGGGATGCGGAGTGTAAGACTCACATTGCCACGAGGGTGGGTAGATGAGAATGAGGTCAGGGTGGGGGATTATTATGTCTTTGAGCGCTGGTATGGGGTAGTCAATATTGACGGCAAGGTGGGTGTTAGGGTCATATTTATCTATGATGAACGGGGGGGGTTTTTGTTTAATGACGTCTACAAAATATAACGTAATTGATAAGTGATAAGTGAGAAAAAAAAGGTTATTCATTACTGGTTATGAGTAATATAAATGATTCTATATGTTAAATAAGGACAAAATATAGTACTCTGAAGTACTATAAAACATTATAAGGTAATGGGCTGGGGCAAGTACCCGGAAGTACTGTTAAATTGGCAAGGTATGGGGTAGTATATAGCGCTCGGGAGTACTGTAGACCGACGAGATGAGGAGTGACAAAAAAATACTGGGAAGCACTACTAGAATTACGAGGTAAGGGGTGAACTATAGTACCCGGAAGTACTAGAATATAACGAGGTGAGGGGTAAAATGTAGTACTGAAGAGTACTGGATGGTCTTTCAATTTAAAATTTATTATATCTAGGTCTTTTTACTTACTACTTTTGGTCTCTGTTTTTCAGGTAGGTGGCATTAAGGAAGAGTCTAGCAATGGCATCGTGGCTTGATGGATAGGCGTCATTGCGCCAAATAGATGCGTATTGGGTGGGAGAGTTGGTAGTATTCTCTATCTGAGGGGCAATGAGGATGAAGGGAGGTGTTTCAGGTTCAATATTTATTATGTAATTGTTAGAAAAGGGATCGATATCAAGGGTAACTGGCGGGAAATGTAGTTGATAAGAGTCTGCAAAATACGGTATAATTATAACATGGTCAACAAACAATGGTATACGTGGGCATAGGGAGGCACGAGGGATGTACAAAATAGGGAAATAGTTATAACAAGAACAATTTAAATTTTGTGAAAGTGTAAATAATAGTAAAATAAATGAACCTTGTGACGATGTACTGAAGGTCATGGCAGTCGAGGGGGTACGGGAATGAAGATCGATACGTGTTATTTTATTTAAAATAAAAACGCAATCAATATAGTAATCCACTAAAAATGATATTTGAAAGAAGTAAAATGATAATGTTTTAAAATTATATATTAGCATGTAAAACGGGTTTGTAAGGACGCGAGAACTGAGAGAAATCATGCTGACGGAATGTGTACGTACCTGTTTCATCCAAGATGGGAGGGGGGCGACGTGCTGGAGCCGACGTATGAAGATCCATCAGTCTAGGTACAATGGCAATGGGTGGTGGAACTGACGGGGGCGTCTCTACGGTCGCAGGGCCTAGGCTGGTGGATGGTTGGGCATCCATATTGTTCGGTGTAGAACTCATGACTACTATCTAATAGAACAAGGTTAGTGTAAGAGAGGATGAATGGAGTGAGCAAGGGCAAAATGGCCGTAGTAATGGTCTAGCAGGGACGTAGTACAGAAATGATGTGCAAAAAAATGAAAACAATAACAAAGGTATTGAAGAGTGATCAATACTGCGTATTGACTTAGTTCTATTTATTCGCCTGGCGTGTCATCCATTGTAAAAAAAGAAAAAAAATGTAAAAATGATGAAATAGACTGTCAGTATCAGATATTTTAGTGGAAATGTAAATGGTGCAACATTAGTTGTAATAATTTGGACAGTTAAACTCTCCTCACTTGCCCTCTCCCATCCCCAATGTTCTTTAAGACCTGTTGTCTCACAGATACCCAAGTTTTCCTTTGTTTCTTTCTTTGTCGTCATGTTGAGCTTATGTTTAAGTTGTCACGCATGAGAATTTAACGCTCTTTTTCCCATGTTGGCCAACTCAAAGTTTTTCCTACAAACAAAACATCTTGCTTGCTTCTCTTTGTTCAGAACTTTTGCCAACCAATTGCATAGCGTTTCCTCTTTTAAAAGCCACAAAGGATTAAAGGTTGTAGTCATTTTTGTACATGTATCAGTATGAATAAAAAAAATATCAGTTCAATCAGTTAAAAGTCATCACATCACATCACAAAAAATCAATTAATTTTCATCAGGGGAAAAAAAGCAATTAATTTTCATCAGGGAAAATGGTCTTAAAATAGCACTCAAACCCTATACAGATCTGTGGCATCATCCACATGCTTCTTTTGAAGCTGAACCTTTATAGTGCTATTGTTAACTACACACAAAGTATATGTGAATGTTTTAGAGGTTTTTCCAACACCCTTAGTTCTTGTATTTCTTCCACGTCCAAGTAGACTGGAATTCCCTGAACCGGAATATGACTTCAGATTGATTCATGGTCAGTTTTTACTTGCTAAGAATGAACTGCGTTTGGCTAATTGATACATAATCTGCATCACCATATGTGTGGGAGTGCTCATTACTGGTAATGTTGAACAGTCATCAGTAAATATATCACTTTTACAAAATCATAGGCATGTTACATTATGTTTAATCAACCCTCATTTGACAAATATAATTAAGGTTCAAGGCTTGCTTTGATGAGAAGTGAACACATCGCAACAAGTTATCATTTTGTCAATTCCCCTAGACGGATCATGCTTGCTTGGAGAGAATTGCTTTCCCATCTGGAATCAAGTATCTGTATGTTTTAACCAAACGAAATGGGATATGTAATATGTTTTGTTCGCTTGGATTCAATGAATAAAATATATAATTCGAAACTGTATATTTCAATGCCAAACTATGGCACAAATACAATGTTACAAATTCCTTCTTATCCTTGTTTTGAACGTATTCTCGGAAGCACTGGAGGTGCTTGCTTTGGATGTTTGTGTTGATGTTGAGCCACTGGCGGACCTCTCTCAGGCATCCATGGACATTATGTTCGTGGCACCACGGAATTTCACATTTGAATGCGTGTAGAACTCCTTGTACCAAGAATTCCTTAAAGAGGATACACGCATAGATCGATGTTGCATTCGAGGAGAGACCAAATGGGCCTGAAGTTATTTACATACTTGTGTAGTAAATTCTTCAGCCACCCATTCTGAATCTTCTCCACCTCAAGACTCTTCCCCTCATCAGAAGGCTTGTTGAGTATGCTGAGAAACAGAGAAAAAATACACTGTTTAATCATTGAGTACAAGGGATTGATAAAAAGAAATCCAAACACCATACATAGACACTTATAGATTCTTTTTTTGGTCACTGATTAATTTGATCAAGTCCATGTGGATATGATCAATGTATTTAATGCATTTTGTAGCTGTCGGATGTTCCCAGAACATTCAAATACCACTAATTAATTAACATTATGTTTTAGGTTTTACTTTTCTTCCTATTTTGTTTTAATTCATCAGACAGTAATTCAATAGGATTGAAATCAGGTGACTCTTGTTGAGTTTTGAACCAATTAATGTTGTGCGACTGCATAAATGCCCTTGCCGAGATCAATGTGTGCTTGGGATCATTGTCTTTCTGAAATTTATGACCTAGAGGAAATGTGTGAGAAATAAATGGATAAAATCACAAGGATTCTTCTCCTGATAGAACCTAGAATCCATGATTCTGTTAAAAACTAAGAATTTTGAAGCACCTTTTTAGAAATTGCTCCCCAGACGAGTACACTGTACAGGTGTTTGGCCTTCAGAATTGCATCCATCGCTCGTCTTTTCTGAAGAAAGCTCGCCTGCCACAACTTCTCCATTCCACACTATACCAGCCACTTGAGAATCCACACTGGGGGGAGAATGAATATCAGTATACAACGTGTGAGAAATCATTCAGCCGAAGTGGAAATCTTGTCAGCATCATTATCATCATCCTCGTTTATTTGGGCAGGCCTGAATTAATCCTCTGCATATCAAAAGAACTTTTCATGTTCTTTTTCTTTCCATAATATAATCTGGTGGTGTTTACCCAAAATAAAGAAGGAAGTGATCCAATTGCCATATATAACATAAATTGCAAAATGGCCCAGCACTTTTTTGTAAATTATGTTTTATCCATCCGCCAATCTCCTGGTTTTGTGTTAAGCCTTTTTTTTAAAGATTCTCCTCGCAGTCGGCCTTAATAGCCTGTCTGATGTCTTGGGCTTCTAGTGTAGCAAGTATAACAGCTATAGCAATTATATGGTGGTCTTCTGCAGCTTTTTGTCCTTCTCAAGCTCCTCAATATCACTGTCTCCCCACGGTTTGGGATGTCCTGATATAGGTCTGAGGCATTTCGAACTTACACATTCTTTCAAGCAGTTCTTACACTTCTATCCATAAGAATTATCAACTTTTTTATCATTTTTTTTATTAATTACATGTTTTTTCTAAGAAATTCTAGAATTATCTGTCGATCAGAACACAGGAAATATACAATGTTAAAAAGGAGTTGCGTATTAAATCATCTGCCAAAGTTGGAGGGAAATTTAAATGCCACAATCGATAAAATCGAATATTCGGTGTAATTGGTCCATCCGTTCAACATTTTAGACACTTTTTATCAACGTCATGGCTGGCATGAAGAGAGGCTGAAAGCGAACCAGAACAGTGAATAATCACTTGTCAACAGAAGAAAATAGAGCCAAGAAAATAAAAATCTGTAACCGATCGCATGGCACTAAGGAAGGCCAGTTTGGGTTGTGTATGTCATTTTAGATTAGAACTGACTAACAAAATTGAAGTTTGGGATAATGGGTCCGGGACCTATGCCTCTGGAGGCGAGGATTAATGCAATTTGTCGTGCCCTTCCTAGTATTCCGGGAGTGGGTTTCCAGGTTGGGTCACCGGGGCCACCGGGATGGGCTCAAGTGGCTGGGTTGGTGCAGGCAGGCGGGGAATTTCCGTTGAAGGCTCCATTGTTGTTGCTGTCTGGGGTTGTGTTTTGGGAGGGATCTCTTGAGAGTAGGTGGGGGCATGGGACAGCTTGGTCTTGACCGAATATCATGGATCGGACGAAACCAGGAAAGGTCGATTTACCTCCCAATATGGTTCAGGTTTGTGCCGGCGGCATGCACAGCGTTTGCCTCACGGGCTGTTTACATGGGGCTGTAACGAAGGCGCTTTAGGCAGACACACGGAGGACGAGGATGAGATGATATCACGGGGGGGATGCTATGGTCGCCGGGAAATTGGTGCAGGTGTCAGCCGGTGACAGTCACACTCTGCGGTCACAGAAGACGGCCGAGTCTCTGTCTGGGGAATCTTTAGGGATGCCAAAGGCACGATTGGTCTGACCGAGGAGAAGCGCTGCCTTTGCCGGGGCCACGCAGATCCTGCACGAGCGCTTTGTGTGCACAGTGGCGGGGGCGGCTACTAGGACTATTTGTGCGCCATTAAGTATCCATCTAGTTTCATGCAAAAAATTTAATCCCATAGCTTTTTAATTCCTTTGATTAACGTCTTCACATGTTGATTTAGGATGCCCGAGGGCAGCTGGGCCTGATCGAAGAAAAATGAAATGTGTGAGACGCCCACACAGATTATGAAGGAGCTTGTGGTGATCAAGATTGTGTCGGGCGGCGACCACCTTGTGGCGCTGACGCCGGTGACGCTTTTGTTAATTTTCATTTTTCAAAGTCCTGTGTATTGTTTAAAATATTTTGACCCGAAAAAATAAATGAAAATAAAATGAAAATAAATGAAATAATAATCTATCTATCATCGCCATACCCGGCCGGCGGCTTCTTGGTTTACGGCAGCAGACGCCCTCAGCTCGTCTTCACCACTTCCTCCCCACCGTTCGTCTCCCCCTGTGCCTTCTTCCCACCCGTCTTCTGATGCTGAGTCACCGTCCTCGACTACTGGCTCACCTTGTGCTACCTCTATTTCTTCCGCCCAGGACTCTGGGATCTTCCTTAAAGGAGGTGTTACTGAGTCGCAGTGAAATTTTGCTGTCTAATTCTACAGTGAAAGAGATTTGGATGAGCATCTTTCTTCTGTTTTTACTCCCTACATTATAATCATAATGATACTTACCTATCAAAACTGTGAACAACACCTTGTCGTCATCAATGGAAGAAAAAAGAGCCTTGAAATTCAAAATCTGTCACCGATCGCATGGCACAAAGGAAGGCCAAGTGCTAAGTGTAGGTTAAGGGGACAAGGGACAGCTGGGTCTCTGCCCAGATGTGATTAACACACATTTTCAACAACCAGTACATAATCGCAAAATAAGTGGATATAATGCAAAAAAGTGCCACACAATAAAAACACTGTCATTATTCTGCTGTAGTTCAAATCTTGGCAGCCATAGCTTTTATTAGTGTCCTAAAATTAAAACTATGATATTATCTACTTAAACAAATAAAGTAATAAAGCGACGACGTACTAAAAGTAAATAAAGTCATGTACAAAAATTTAAGCTCGAGAAAATGCTCATTTCTCATGTGCTAAGAGGCGCATGATATCAAATATCCTACATTACAGACATTAAAACAGTAAATGGAATATATCACAGTGCAGCGGTCACAGAAGATGGCCAAGTCTTTGTGTGGGGGCATCTTTAGGGACACCAACGGGACGATTGGTCTGAAGCAGGAGAAAGCGACGTGCGTGGCGCCCACAGATCCTGGCTGACAATGTGGTGTGTAAGATTGTGTCCGGCGGCGACCACCTGGTGGCTCTGACAGACGCTGGGCTGTGCGGAACAAGGGCAGCTCGGATGCGTTGCAGAGTGCTTCTCACAGCGGGCGGCCGCAAGGGGCGAGAGTTGCTGCTGACTCCTGCTAAAGTTCATTTCAAAAAGAGGAACCTGCGCTTCAGGGATATCACGACGGGACATTATGTGACCTATGTCCAGGAGAGAATGGGTGGCGCCATATATGCCTGGGGCCCCAACGACTACTACCAGTTCAGGTTCAAGGATTTGAGGAACCAGTTCGCTAACAGGACATGCTGAATCGGCATGTTTTTGTTATTGTCTTGGGAGGCGTTATTGATGTGGAGCCAGCCGAGGCCAGCACGCCTGTTGTCTTATCTCTTCTCGCCCATAAACCTGTCATATCGTGCATTGCACTGGTGGTCGGTGACCTGCTGTGTCACGTGACTCGAACCAACATAGCGGCGCTGACAATAACACAAAATGGCAGACTTCTAGCTAGAATTTAGCCCAATTCTCCATTGATCGGCCATGTTCTTTAGTCTCATTTAGTGTGGGACATAGCTGGTTAAATACATGTTTTAACAAGTTTGTACCATATAAACACGTAAACAAAAGTTGACATGAGAACGTTGTGTTTTAATCTATTCTAAAGATAAATAAAACCACTTTGCTGTAAAACTTGTTTCAGAATAATCGTATATATAATGTCCTAAATATTGCATGTTTATGATATAAATTTGTAAATTATGTTATTGAAATCAACATACATCAATAAACATTCTTTTCTAATGAAAGAGGATTGCTGTTATATCTTTATTTGACACACTTTTTCGTTATATGACTGGTATGACTTGTATCCACAGTTCACCTTGAATGCATATTTCGGTGAGGGTGCAATTGTGCAACGCAAATCTCCTGCTAGTACCGGATTTTAGGAGAGGTCAGTTGGAAAAAGCATCCGTCAGAAAAAATATTAAATATTAAATTCTCATTGTAGTAAAACCAAATATATCACATCCATCAAAATAAATTATAAAATACAATCATACAAAGTATAATTCAGACAAATAAATTTTTAAAAAAATCGACCTCTCTTAGAGAGTGAGCAAAATTAGTACATTAAATATTAATAATTAAAATTAAATACAGTTCCCAGCCATTTTCAAGATTAGCCACTCCTCTTCAAAAAATACGATTGCACCCTGGATGACGTATACTGCTTCAGATACGTCTTGGGGCTGCTTGCCAGGGGCAGCTGTAGCGCATTTTAATAAGATACCGACGTTCACTATGATTATTGTGTTATAACTTTTAAGTTAATTGAACTGCTTGTTGTGAATTATCATTTTTCAAAGTCATATGTATTGTATAAAATATTTTGACTGTCTCGCATTATAAGAATTTGAATTTGAAATCAAATGAAATAATAATCTATCTATCCTCGACACACCCGGCCGGTGGCTTCCTGGTTCGGGGCAGCAGACGCACTCGGCTTGTCTTCCACTTCCTCCCCACAGTTCGTCTCAACCTGTGTCTCCTTCTCACACGTCTTCTGATTCTCCCGTTGTCCAGCCACGAGCGCTTCACACATACAAATACTCTTTGTGTATCTGGGTACTTAGCTGTCGCTATATCTTCTTTGGCCAGAGAGAAAACTTTTCATAGCGCAAATCAATGCTTCATCATTGCTATTTAGCTTTGCTGTAAACATCTGATGCATACATGACTAGAATGTTGTGTATTGTTATTATTTTTGCCTCTAGTGTTGTTATGTTGAATGGGCGAGCGTGATGTTTAGCTCTCAGGACTTGCCTAGGACTCTACCTTAGTAGTCTGTGCGTGATGGCATTTGACGCGGTGCTCTAGTAATGAGAACACAACGAAATTCGAAAATACCTACCTTTTATAGTGTAATCCGAAGTTCTTGTAACACCTTGTAGAGGATCCTTCCGCTCAAAATAGTCCATTATACCCATAATTCTACTGTCATCCCTTGTGTTGTATTGAACGTTGTATACATTTTTGTTTTTTATTACCAAATATTTTCTAAAAAATATATAATAATAATCCTTAAAAGATATGACTACTTACCAACTGAATTAGAATTGTATCTGGTTGCATCAATTGAAAAAGGAACATTGTTTACAATTTACTAACACTGACAAGCCCAAGCTACTGGACTACAAGACGCGAACACTGCAATTATTGCGCAATTCCGGGAATTGTTTTTTCATTAGACCAAGATCTTTACGAAATGTCGTGGACTTTTTGGACTTTGTCTGTTTCGGGGTGGCGGCGGCCGTTGCTGTGGGGTGGTGGATAACGTGGATTTTGTCAGAATGGTGGTGGTAGTATTTTTTACCATCAAGCAACTGTTTTGCCCATTTCAGTTTTCTTTTGTTAGACCGAGATCTTTACCAAAATGTCCTCTAAAACAATAGTAGGTTGATTTTTATCTTTTACACAGACTTAACTTTTTGTTTATAGTATGTATACAAGATGCAAGTAAATTTACTTACACATAATTTTGTTCATTCATTTCATTCATTTAAAACCAATGTCCAGTTTGCCCCCCATTTTGTTCAATTACAAGTGGCAACACTTTATGGATATGATCAATGAATTTGATGCATTTTGTAGCTGTCAGATGTTCCCAGAACATTTGAATACCACTAATTAATTGACATTTTGTTTTAGGTTTTACTTTTCTTCCAAAATATTTTTTTCAATTCTGCCCACAGTAATTCAATAGGATTGAAATCAGGTGGCTCCGGTGGAGTTTTGAACCAGTTAATATTTCGCGACTGCATAAATGCCCTTGCCGAGATCAATGTGTGCTTGGGATCATTGTCTTGCTGAAATTTATGACCTAGAGGAAATTTTTGAGATATAAATGGAATCAAAAGATCACGAAGATTCTTTTCCTGATAGAACCTAGAATCCATGATTCTGTTAAAAACTAATAATTTTGAAGATTAAACTGGATGGGGTTTAGTAGTTAAAAAGTAAAAAGTACATACGATACTGTTTCACACTATTTTATGATGATAAGTTCCAATTTTTTGTAAAATATCCAGTTTAAATATTTGTGTATCCTCCAGAGGAGATGTTGTTTGTTTGAACAAAGATGGCTTTCAGTTGGGGCTTGGGGCATTTTTGATTTATAAAGGAAGATAGCTTGGGTTAAGGATACCTGTATTATGGTGTTAGTTAGAAAAACTAAGCTTATTGAGTTCCTCAATAGGATGGAATGTTACAAATTTGTTGTGGTCATGCTCATCGGCAGGGGCAGTCTGTTTTATGCCATACAATAGGTAACTAGCGGCCATCTGCATGTGCACCATTGAGCAATCCCTGTGTGGGACCTCTAAAGACACCCTGATCTCCTTTATTAGGGCCTCTCTTAGCCTGCCAGTGGTGGCATCCAATTGGCCGAGCATGTATGTCCGTGTATCTTCACTGTACATTCCTCTGCCATTTTACAAGCTTCCCGCCCCCCCACCCCCCCCCTGCCCTCATTCAGTGAGGGTGGGTGGGCGGACCTTATGACCTACCTATCCACTTACCTATTCTGAGCTTTAGTTTTTTGTTTTTGCAGAGTTTCTTAATGTATTTTTTGAAGCTTCTATTTTCATAAATTATGAGAACGCACACTGGTGAGAAACCTTATCAGTGTAGCCAATGTGGCAAGGGTTATAGTCAAAGTAGCGCCTTGACCAGACACACGAGAAACCCTACTGGGGAGAAAGAACTTATGTTCAGTCTGTCAGAAATCATTCAGTCAAAGCGGAAAGTGGAATCCCATTAGATCTCACACTGGCGAGAAATCTTACACGTCGCTTCAGCTAGGGTGCTTAGATTTGGTGCGCAACTTTAAAATGGCAACAACACCAGCCTTATATCAACATATAATTTTATTTAGTGATGTATTTATTGATTAAGTGCGTAGTAGTATATTATTTGTACCTTGCACATTTAATGGCTATCAAAGGTGCTGGCATTATCGGCCTCAACATGCTGACACAAAGCTATAGCAGGCTTGTTAGAAAAATGCTCTTCAGGTCTTGTGAAAATACAAATGTCCAGTGATATTTTATACAATATGAGCAGATTTTACCACTGTTTGCTGTTTTATGTTGATGTGCGTCCCCATGTATGATGCTGTGGTAGAGTATAACTTACCTCTGGAAGAAGACGAATCGCAACCTGCAACAAGGCCACAAAACAAAAAGGGATCAAGAGGGAAGAAGCTGGGAACACGCCGACAGGCCTGAAACAGAAACTGAAAAACCACGCACCGCACCAAACCCACACACTGTGACACATAACTGATGTTCATTTCGATATGAATGGTATCGTTCATGTTCACATCCTGAGATCTCTTCTCTTTCTTCTCCAGTACAAACTCTCTTTTCTTGATAGCCACGTCTCTTGCTGTTATTTCTGCCAAGTCATTATACCAATCTCCTGTTGTTTCGGTGACAACTCTTGCTCAATCTGCATTGTCTTCGATTTTTCTGTTATATCGTATTTTCATTGACCTCACGCTTTCTGTAACGCGCCAGTCCTCAACCTATTCTACTTCCTCCATTATCTTGGTAGAGGGCACGGTCCCAGAGAGCAGGAGGGCGAGCTGGGCGAGCTCCTCCGACTCGCCTGTAATCGTCCAGGTGGCGTGGACCGTGATGGCAGCCATACGGCCTTGTCGCTGGGCCGTCAACCACTGTATTTTATCGTTTCCTCTTTCCTGTATTATTGATAGCGCTTGATACTTACCCATCTCTGCCTCGTTTTCCTGCTCCACCCTCTTGTGGAGCTCTCTCGCACATCACGTCAGTTGACAAATTATTGAATAAGTAATAAAACACAATAATACAATACAAAATCATTAAAATTATATAATTCAAAATAATTGAATAAGCAAATGCTCCAAGTGCCTTCCATCTGGTAGCCGGTTTGAGGTTGGTCATTGCCGGGAGCAGCGCATGAGACTCGCATCTCCCAACTTTTCAAAGTGTTCCCGTTGTCTGTGGGCACCTGACGTGTGTAGCCCTCTTCTCAGTATGCTCTGCATCGTGTGACGCCCAGCCTGGCAGCGCTCCTCACTGCAGCCGTGGAACGCCACGTAGCAAGGACACCGCTGGCAGAAGCAGGTCTGTGATAGATATATACTACGTGTACATAAAGACCAACGAATGTTATTTGCTTTCAATGTTGAAACTCCCACAGCGGTAGCTGTCATCCTACTCTAGCGAGCCCCACTTGCCATGCTACTTTTTGATCCAAGGGATACGTCTTTGTTGATCCTTTAAAAATGCTTTCTATTAGTTGCTAGAGCCCTCCTATTGAGATTAGTTCTCTTTTTTTTTATTGTCTGAGTGTTTTTATTTCACTTCCAAATATGGTAACACCAGAGTCCCAAAAGGCCTCACCGTTACTTCATGTTACCAACATGAAGAGAAAGCATCATTTTCTTCAGTTCCCGATAAACGGATAACAAGATGAAATATAATGCATTATATTTTTGAGTATGAATATATTCAAAATTAACATAAAATGATATCAACTTACCCGTTGAAATCTCTCTTGTAAAAGCGAGGATGTCCTCGTGCATTAATGTTTCCCTCTTCTCCCTAAATGGGAGCTTTTTTGGCTCACTTTATACAGCAACACCGCCATTACCCGAAAATCTATTTTGGGCCATAACTTTGTAACCAGACTTGATATCATCATGAAAGTAGTGTCTAAATGTATGTTTTTGAGGATGTCTTAGATGAAGAAACACGTTTCAACTAGATATAACTGTATTTGAAGCATCAAATTTACTTAAAATGACGGCCATTGCCCGAAAATCTATTTTGGACCATATCTTTTTAACCGGACATGATATCATCATGAAAGTAGCATCTAAATGTATGTTTTTGAGGATGTTTTAGATGATGAACCACATAAAACTTACATATAATAGTATTTATGGCATAGAACTGACTTATGGTAGCTATTTGAAATACATTTGACTACACAATGCAACTCCATTACACCGATTCAAACATACAACAATGATGTTAGCATAGAAAACATTTGAGTATAACATTTGTTAATCTCATTTGTCATTTTAAATGTACTGTGTATCAGATGAAACAATAAGTTTTAGATTTCTGGTCACTAAGGTCATTGTCAGGAAATATACAATGTTAAAAAGGAGTTGCGTCTCAAATCATTTGCCAAGAATTCATCTTCAGAGAATTTGTTTTGCAACTTTTTACTTTGGATTGTGATCTTTTACATCAATCTTTTATTGATGGTGCCCCGGCAGATATTGTCATCCAGCTGATTTCTCCTCACAACATCAACATGCAGAATAGAAATGATTATACAGTGCTCTATGAGGCAGTGTGGATTAAAAGATGGGAGCTATTGCCAGTTCTACTGACACTGCCTCCTGAGTTCTTCACTACAGCTTCATAAAATCTTGATCTTCTCGTTAATAGTATTAGGTAGGATTTGAGCATGAGTTTTGAGTTTTTTGTGATTCTGAAGGATCCATGTAGGATTAAAAAAAAATAAGGGCATGATTATAAGTAAATAAGTTATTATAAGAATTATGATTCATTCTATGAAGTTGTGCAGTACATGTATGGACATGATATCAATGTCTCTTTGAAGTCAGCAGGTGATTTATTTGAAATATGTGAGATTTTTACAGTTTGAATCTCTGAAAAAGCAATTGTGCTTATTAGTTAAAGGAAACATCAATGCTGATAACTGTATTCAATTTTTGGAAAATGGCTGAAACATATAATCTTACAGAAATTGCTTCAACAGCCAAAAGTATTATGGAAGAAGACTTTAACATGGTTGTTAAGTCTGATGCTTTTAAATATCTTTTCGCTTGCAGAGTTGTTAGACCATATTGGTACTGCCAAAAAAATCAAATAGAAACCATGCTCTTGCTGGTTGTTTTGATTGGGTAAAGTTTGACAAACTACAACGTCTGCAATCATTGGTGGATATTATTGGTCACATGAAACTTCGTGAATGCACTGGCTTGATGGCAAATGCCCCTCGCATGTCACATTCTTGGATTCATTCAAGGACAAAAAATAGTAACATAACGCCTGTTGGGCCAAATTCTATTTATAATGATGTTTTGTCACGAAATACATTATATAGAAATATTAATGATGTTTGTGTAGATCAGAAATCTCAAAACTGTCAAAATCAATCTTTTTCCACATATGAATCTACCACTATTCATACACCAACGACAAAAAAGTATACAGAGAAATTTCTTTTAAAGAAAAAAGACCACTTTGACTTCCGGCCACTTTTAAAGGCATGAGATGTGGAAGGCTTGTGCATAGCTCAATGCGAGCGTCCACATGTGGAGCACAATCAAAGACAAAGTGGACTGCATCCTCCTCAGCACCACTCTCACATGCTGGAACTATTACATGCAGCAGTTAATTGTAAAAGTCAAATTTAAACTTGCTACAACCTATCCGGATCTAGCGTGAAATAACAGGCCATCATTCGCCACAATACTATAGATCGAACCCATTTCTCGCAAAGCTACTTTTAAAATTAGTAATAGTTGTCGTATTGCATCAATATGAATCTTTTTCTAATTGTTGTACATCAGTCATTGCTCCCACCCCAGACTATGTTAGCATTCTCCATTTTTAAGTGACTGGTTGAATTACTTACACAACAGTTTCTCTTTCGGTGCCTTCCCGCACATGTATCTTACAAACTTGGTCCTTCTTCAGGCTCCTTATAATCATAATAATACTTACCTATTTCATTTTGTGTTTATATTATCTAAGCATGTATGATTTACCACTCTGTTTCATGTGAAAGTGTGGAGACGGCTCAAGTCGCAATTTGCCATGCCGAATCCTTTTTCATTTTTGAAATAAAATATGTTTAAACCAATACTTACCTGTCATCTTGCGTAGTGGTCGAAAAAGACTGGGGTAGGTGTAGTAGAGCCTAAAAGAGATTATACAAGATATAGTGTACACCCCAGAGTATGTTAGCATTCTCCATTTTTAAGTGATTGGTTGAATTACTTACACAACTCTTTCGA
>JAGTTF010005840.1:0-10512 GCA_019095985.1 Streblospio benedicti
CAAGAAGCAAATGCTTAAGCTCTCTCCCAGTAAACACTTGATGCTCTATGGACACTAAAGACCTCTTTTCTACTTCTCACCTGTAAATTAGACATCTTGCACAAGTCATAATGACAAAGTTGTACACCTTTTCTTTCATATGAATAGATAGGAAAGGTCAAACTGATGCTCAGCCAATCAACGCTCCATACTTGTACCAAAGTAACAAACTACTGAATAATGCTGGTTTGTCACTTTTGGTTTTGACCATTCAAAGAACATGAAATGTAACAATCATGAATTATTAATAAGTAGTAGTTTCTCACTCATTACTAAGCATGATTAGCACTTTTTTGGCTATAAACCAATCACACAGCTTCAAATGTCCTAATCATAAATATTAATTAGTAGACTTTTCTAATCCTTTTTTTGCACTTTTTCACACGTGGTTTCAGATACAGTGGGACATAAGTAATGAACCTGTTATTGAAATGGATTATCATTAGATTATCATTTAAGTAAAAGAGGGGCACAATAAAAAAAAATGTCTAATACCATTTTTATTCATCCAAGACAGTGGTTATCAGTCAAAGAGATTAATTGCTTAGCTTGTACAAAACTAGGTTTTCTGTAATAGCTACTCTATAGTAGGCATCTTGCACAAGTCATAATGACAAAGTTGTACACTTTTTCTTGCATATCAATAGATAGGAAAGGTCAAACTCCATGTTCAGCCAATCAACGCTCCATACTTGTACCAAAGTAACAAACTACTGAATAAGTTTTTCAAGATGGCGGAAGGTACTCCCATATAATAATTTTTTCTTTCACTGATTTATCAGCTTGGATAGTAGTATCGATCTTTTACGTATGATTATATGTTTATTAAGTGGATACGCTACACCTGGGTGCAATTTTTTGTGTGATTTATTGCTGGATTGCTTTGTTTTAAGAGTCTCTCTTTTCGCCACTGATACGAGTAACGCGAATCAGCTGTCAGTAGGCGAGGAGGGTAACGCGATTTTTTGATGCGGGTAACGCTGCTTTGTGTAACAACTGTGCCATCTTCTATATCTACCAAAACAGCACATACAAGTACTGAAAATCAATTACTTATAATGTGTATTGAATTCCGGGATCATACTCAAAACATACCAAAATTTGTGGGAGCTACAACACATCTCCACGTATATGCATTGCTGCAATCAGTGCTCTTACAGATCCTTGTATGCTTATAATCTAAAGCGGCATATGTGTTCAAAACATGTAAGTGTAGTTTTCTTTTTGTTGTTCATCTTAATAAAATCTTTAATGTGGTATGTAAAGTATATTCAAAATTGCTCAATTTGATGCACATTGCTTGCATGAAAATATGTTTACATTAATTTGTTTCTTAATAAACGTCATTGTTTTCAAAAACATTTTGATTTCTAGTACGAGCCTATTTTATTATATGTTTTCTTTGCCACAGTTTCCTTTTGTGTATAATGACTAGAATGTTATTCTTACGAAAAACCATGTAATTATAATTTTATGTAATTTAAAAAATACAATTTTTTGTTTCTTTTTAAATTAAAAATCAAATGTAACCAAACCTCTTATGATACCAACTCTGATAAAATATCAATTATCATATTTGAAGGTCAGTTGTATACTTTCATTAATTTTCAATGATTATGAGCTAATCTATTATATCATATGACTTGCTTATCTCCAGTGTGTAACATATTTTTGTAAGTGATAATTTGCGTTTTGTTCAATCATTATACTCAAGATAGTTGTGATAAACTGAAGAGATATTAATATATGTGTGATAGTAATGATTATGAGCTAAACTACTAAATCATATGACTTGCTTATCTCCAGTGTATAAACATTATTGTTAGTGATAAGTTGCGTTTTGATCAATTATTATACTCAAGATAGTTGTGATATACTCAAGAGATATTAATATACCGTATGTGTGATAGTAATGATTATGAGCTAAACTATTATATCATTTGACTTTGCTTACCTCCAGTGTGTAACATATTTTTGTTAGTGATAAGTTGCGTTTTGTTCAATCCTTATACTCAAGATAGTTGTGATAAACTGAAGAGATATTAATATATGTGTGACAGTAATGATCATGAGCTAAACTAGTATATTATATGACTCAATTGCTTATCCAGTGTTTTGAGATAAAATTAAAGCTGCTCATGGTTATCATCGAAGTAACCTTGGTACTTAAACTTGCCATCCACGTGACGGGCCAATCCAGCTGCCACCTGTGACTTGGCGGCTGGGCCCGCAGTAATGTACTGCCAGAAGCAGTCGCTCGCCCACGTGCCGTGACGTTTTATGCTGATGTAATCGCACCCCGCCTCATAACTGGCAGTCGCCCCACCTTGCCTAAAGCTGTGCCACGTGTACTTTCCCAGGTCAAGGCTAGGCCTTTTATCATTGATCTCAGGCACCTGGTGAGCACATTGTATGTTACTGTAGCGCCCCCTGGCAGCAAGAGCAGTGGGGCACAAGGTGGTGATGGTGTTTGGGCGACCATAGATGTTGTTATTGTTTGTTTGTTTTTTGTTCTTGTTGTTTTTCTAATTCACTGTAATTGTTTTTATTTTTATTATTGCACTTGTTTATAATTAATTCATGTACATGGTATGTCACAAATGCATAAAATTTCCTGTACGGTCATCGGCCTTTTCGGAAATAAAGATTGAAGATTGAATATTGTAAGCTGCCACAGGGTCGAGTAGTGGATCAGTGACCTTAGGAATGGGGATCTTGTGGGTGTCAGTATGCTGCAATGTTGACCATTTTAACCGGATTACCAAGCCAGGGTCTCTCCGAACAATATCCCCCCTGCACGTATGGCGTGAGGGGTCAAAGGACCGGGTGGTCCTGGAACATACACCTAGCAGACGGGAGCATATTACCTATAATATGGCAGAGGTACTCTGATTTTCTTTCCAAGGAAGCCACAGCACCATCTCACAATAGTTCTATATCGATATTTCTACATATTTGAACTCAATAGGGAATTTTCCATCATTAGCATTCAAAGTCAGACGGTTAGCTTCTAATACATAGTTGTCAATGCTTGCTTTGAAGCCCGGATGCTCTGTGAAGCATTTTATGCCCTGTTCAGTTTCTTTGTTAAAGTCTAAATTCTTGGAGAAGATCTTTTTCTCTTCATGGCAGCAAAAACTGTTTTCTGCCTGCTCTTGTGGGACAAATTCGCACCTTGACAAATGATAGATAATTATAAGATTACTTTATATCAAATTACTAATTTGAATAATGAAGATGTCTACTTTGAAAAGTGAAATTTTTATTATATTGATTTTGAATAATCTAAATATAAATTGACAATTCTATAAAGCTAATAATTACCAATCATTTTTCCCTATTCTTGCTTATCAGCAAACAGTTTGATGGCCACTATCATGCTCAACATCTCAGGATCGTTGATAGCATGCCAGAGTTACCAAGTATTCCGAAATTTCGGAATCCTTCCGAAATATGAAGCAAATTCCAATCATTCAGATCGGAATCGGTAAATTCCGAAATTCAGGGGAAATGCCGAAATATTTTAAAAACTTGTATTTTTTTAAAAATACAGATGGGTTTTTTTTCGCACATGGGCGCTGCCATTATGGAATGTACTCGATTGAACTACGCATTGTGTAAACACGCTTTTACCGGCGCGCAAAAATGCACTTGATTTAAATGACGTGTCGTAAATGGATTTAGTCTCGATCACGAAACCCAATGTTACATGTTCTGTCATTTTTGCGGTAGACAGCCTCGATGATTGAGACTAACAGATTCTGATTGTTGTCGTGAAATGCACATGCATGACAAGACCTGTCAACGGTATATGAAAGTGAAACTGATAAGAATTATTGAAAATTAATGAATTTATGCGTTTACCAGTAATGTAATGATGAAACAATACATGGAAAAGTATTCAATAAAATACAATGATCTAACTGCATTGAAAAAGATTGTGTGTCAAGCCCAATAATCGCGATATTATTCGATTGTAGTATCAAACATAGTGGTGGATACGACATTGTCATTGTGGAGCATGAGAAATCAAAAGAACAAATGAGTATGGTGAAGATTTGTCATGCATACAAGACATTAGATGCATTATTATTGTTGTGCACGCCTGACTTTCTAAGGTAATATGTATTTGCATATTGCATTTGCTCTTCCAACTCTACATGGCTGACTATCATTTTGGGTGTCAATAGACTCGGCGAAGCCAACAGGCGGTGCCAACGGTGCCGCGGGTGGAGAGTGCGAGAGGGGCGATACCACCATCTTGCGGCAGGGGTTTTGGGGTAGTATCCCCCAATATATATATTTTTTAAATGTGATGCTTTTTCTACACTTCAGTGTGTAATTTGCAGCAAATTTTGGTATTTGAAAGACTTAAAGTAGATCTTTTTTTTTTCAAATGTCTAACAAGATTCATTTCATCACCTTGAAAACTGTATTACTCGCGTACATTTGTCATTGATTTTCGTCCAAACCTTTGTATTTATTTTTAATAAAATATGTTGAAGTTAATTACATTTTATGTGCATTTTTACTGTCCTTTGTTCTTTCTAAACTCATAACAGTGTTATTAAATAGTCTTATTTGAATATAAGTTAAAAATCCATATTAAACGTAAGATTCAGAAAATTTGACCCAAATTCAGAAATTTTGGCCTCGGAATTCAGAAATTTCAAAATTTGAGGTTGGCAACTCTGGCATGCTGCTTTGTTACTATGCTTGCAGGAAACTAATGAATACCACTAGTTTCCGAAGTGGCCGCCTGCTCCTGCGAGGCAACTGTCTACAAACACTTCAGTGTGTAGTGTGGGTGGGGTGAGCATCATGGCTCTGCCATTGTAGCTGGGCAGGTAGACCCGTATCCAGTTTAGGTCTTTGCGACCTTCCACCCCTATCCAAAACGCCCCTTTTTCGGGAGCCGCTCTGTAACCCTTCAGTAGTCTGTTCACAAACAGGCGCAGTATAGCACAGCAGGTGGCCAGGTGGAAGAGAGTGCCCAGTAGACTGCGCATCTGCGCCTTCGTGCACCACTACCGTATACACCACTCTCTGACTATATTCATTACACTGTCAACATTGTCTTTGGGAATGTACATTGTCATTTTCACTGTGTCAAAATGTACTCCCAGCCAAACCATCCTTGTTGAGGGGCCGTTTCGCTTCTCAACCGGTTGCTTAAACCTAATTCCTGAAGAATGCCCTGACAACGGTTGAACGCCGCTTCCACTGCAGCGTGCTCTATGCTTCCGTAGGCTATGTCGTCAATATAATTCAGGCAGGCATGACCCTAGCTCTGCATGGTGTCTGCTACTGCTCCAGTTGTGCTCTGCATGGCTTTGGTTCCAAATCTTAGCCTGAATGGCACTGCGAGGTCCTGGTACAGTCGCCCTCTCCATGCAATTTGAAGCAAGGGCCAATCTGCTGGACACGATCACAACTGTCTATATCCTCTTTCTAGGTCGAGAGACTACAGCGACAGCCGGCGCCCTGTGCTATGATGTAATCTCTTAGATCTAATGCACTTGGCAGCCGCAATTTGAACTGCTAACTAGATAATTCGTCTTCACTATTCCCCCATTAACGGAATCGTCCTCACCAAAGCTCAGGTCCATAATCATTCTCCTCTTTGTGCTGTTGCATTTGGGGCATGTCATCAGAGGAGACGTGGTGAACTCGAGAAAAGAGGTGTGTTGAACGGACCATCTATCGCACCCATCTCGAGCTCAGCCCTCAAATACTTATCCACATGTTCCCCAAACTGCAGTGCCGACTGATCATTGCACCATTTTGGGGATGGTGACTTGCTGGGCGCATAACGTGCCGGAAATCTGAATTCCAGAAAGTCAACGACCGTTGGATCTGACAGCACATGTTCGTATCTGCGCCAGCTATCAATTTTCAAACCATGTACCAGCGGGAGTCTTGCCCTGCAAAAATTTGGTAATCTATGAGCCGTTACATTTGCATAAACGAACTGTATGTAGTCCTCTTTGCTTGTGTGAACATCTGGTGCTTGTAAAATCATTTCCTTTAGGCCAAATGGCTGCCGGGAATCTTCGACCGGAAAGCCGCCCATACTGCCCCTGTTAACTACTCCAGGGTGCCGTGCTGCTCCTTGATTTTCACACAAGTTGGGGTTTACTGCCTCTGTTAAATCCTCGTGATGCCATAGTAAAATATAAGCGTCCATGTTTGTGTCCGTGGGAGTTATCCAGTGGTCATGTGAATCCTTGAGTGTGTGGTCCAGGCCAGGAGCAAGTTGTCATGTCTGCACCACTGTTTTCTGAGCTCTTGTTGATTTTCTGCTTGACTTGTTCTTGCTGAAACATCTGTGTTCCGGATGGCCTTTGAGCTTGTTATTGCCAAGACAGTATGAGCAAGCACACGTGTGAGACACCTTCATGGTCATTCTCTCTGTCACATTTACCACTATTGAACGCACGGCACAGTATTCTCCGTCGAGCTGCTGCTTGAATGGGTTTGTGCGTACAAAGACCACAGCCGCTGTATTTTGGGAGTGTCTCCCCACTTTATCCTGTTTCTCTCCATTTCACAAAGCAGCACTCCGTGATAGTTCCTGACATTCCTCCATGGAAATGTACAATTAGGGTGTCCAGAAATTTGTTTTTTTTTTATCGTACAGCTTAGCGCATTTGGGTTTCCATGAGGTTCGTGGCCCTTAACAACATAGTAAAATTTTAGATGGCTGAGTTGATGTCTTCATTCTTGCAAATCCACCTCAAAATTTGGAAAATATGGCCCAAAATCGCTAAAATCTATCTTTTTCCGAAAATTATTATGTGTTCACAAAAGATATTGTTACATATTTAGAATTTATATCTCACATTCAGCATATTTGTTTTTTTTTATTTATTACTTTCATTATTAAGGTAATATATTACTATATACTGGAACTTTGTTATTTGACATCATGAAAATGATAATGATAAGTCAGGACGAACGTTTTTAATTTTTATGACTTTTTACAGTTTACATGGAGTGGCTCGTAGCCACAATTTCCCAGTCCCTGAAGCTAAATATAATCACCCATTGCATCCATCTGAGCTTTAGTTAAGTTCTTAAAATCAATGAGCTGACGATATTGGTTGACAACCATCATGACATGGTTGAGCCTATCTGGGTCCTTGCCATAGTTTATAAAGTCGGTCACATTTTTCACTGATCTTTCTGCACAGTCGTTTGCGACTTTGAGCATCCTTACAGTGTCGTTGAAAGTGTTGAAAGCTGGTAAATCTGACCATTCAGATGGAGGGTGCTGCATCCAGTCAGTATTGACGTTTAACAGATGGAATATTAACCAAGATCTTGGGCCCACAAACTCTTGGAGACCTATGTCTCCTTCTAGAAGTGGCTGACGAGCCAAAATGGCGATCTTCATTTCAGGTTTTTTTGGCACAAAGTCCTGAGATCTTCCAGCCTCTATCATTTCCCTTACAATCTCTGCCTTGACAGCATCTGCTGTGTCTATGTCACATAAGGCAAGTACCACTAGCTCCTCTGAGAGGTACCAGAGATGTCTCTTAATTGATCTTGTTACACCTTGTACGAGTTCTGGATCGCGTCCCTAAAACAAATGTGAACAGTAAATACTCATTAAGCAAGCCAATAGATATCAATATATTATGATTAATGCATGATGTGCAATCAAAACTGCAAAAAGAAACTGCTAAAGACTACCTGGAAGCGATGGACATCAGTCAGAAGTTAATGTCGAGCGTGGTGCAGCTGAAGGAGCATGGCTTGAAGAAAATATTTAGCATACACCAAGAACACAAAAGGAGCAATGCGCTCAACCTGAGATAGTTCTACATTGGACAACACGTGCGGCGGTAACTGATGATGTGTCATGTAAATCTTCATCAGATAAATTGCCTTAGCCATGAATCTGGCATGACTGACAGCTCCTGGTCTTTCAATTTGCCATACATGCACATATATGTCGCCTGCAGCGTTTCGCCTTCCCACCTACCAAGCCAACACCATTGAAACCACCACCACAAAGCACATGTAATATTAGAACATTAAGTGGGAGTTAATGGATTAAATGGGAATTATTACACAAAGTGTTAATGATAAAAAGAGAATGTAGTGCAGTACTAACAGTGCCATGGAAAAACGTGATGAGGAGCTCATTCATCTCCTGGTAATCTTCGCGAATCCAGACTTCTGAGATGTTCAATTGTGCAGCAAATTCAACAATTCTGTCGCGACTGCTGAGAGAACCAGATTTCACATCCATGAGCTCCATCTGGGAGCTGATCTGATACATCACCTTCCCAAAGACGAAGGTCTCCCAAGATCAATTGGTTAACGTACCTTCCATACCTTGTAAAATGGGAGTCTTCTCCACCTGGTGCTGAAAATTATGCAAAACACTTAAGCATTGCATGAACTATTGAATCCATAGATTATGAATAAACAATGTAATATTTTAAATCAGTTGATCCTGACCTAGTGCATAGCGAATTGCATCATCAGCCCATCCCATGTGCAGCTCTGCTACATGATGGCGACAAGCAAACCATAACAATGCCTTCTGGAGATGTGTTTGAAAAAGAGCCGCTGCCCCTTTCTTGGCTCCTGTGTTGGACGCTGTTGTGTCGAAACACATACCAATACACTTGTCAATGCCATAATCTGTGAGATATTGTATCAACTTCTCTTTCATAGCCTCCCCTGTGCCACTTTCAATTTAGGGTGCTCCTATGAAAAAAGGAGGTGGTGTGTCAGATCTTATTACTTGGAATAAGATAGGTAGGTGCTCTTGAACAGACCTGTCACATAGCTTTACCTTTTTTCCATCCCAATGGATGATGACATTATCTAGTTCATGGTCATTTTTAAATCGATCTTTTAATTTTGAAGAAATTTCTTCTTCAGTAGTTCTACGCTGGGAATAGATTGTCGATTTGCTAACAGCAAAATCCGACAGCTGATGTATCGTACTTCACTACTTATAACGGCGCTCCCGTTAGCATCTTAATTTAAGGATTAGCAGAACGACAAGCTTGATTTCACATGAGTTTATTGTTGTTGTTGACATCTCCAGTTCAGTCTGTTAACTCTCACAAACTCGTGAAACTGTACAAAAGACAAAACAAATCTAACAGAAATCAATCAGTCTCAAAATAATATTTTGTACAGTAAATAGTTCATTTGATATTATTCTAATACATCAAGTTTATCAATATCCAATAGCAAATAGTAGTGACCATGTTACAATAGAATGACTCAGAAACTGTAGATTGACATTTCAGTTAGCTCAGGTTGAGCAGACCAACAAGATTCTTAATTAAGAATTACCAATAACAAATGATAATAGTCAAGTTAACATACAATGTTACAATCGAAGAAAGTGTCAAGACATTCAAAATAATTCTTCTCAGTTACAAAGGGTAGCTTGCAGACTACATGACTAGCAAAATTCCCTATTATCACTCGCCTACATAATAATATTATAGGTTTCACAATATGTCTTGAGGGACAGATTTTGTACACAAAGTAGTATTAACTGTTTATTTACCTCTTTGCCGCTTCTAACACGATGGTCTGCTAACCTTCATAAATACTGGCAGCAATAAACAATTTTACACATTAATGACTTGCTGCCATCTTTATCATCATTCTCAGTCCGCACTAAATGGATATTTCTGTTGGAGAGCGTGAATCACTGGTACACATACGCATAGTATATTGCTGGTTCACTTGTACAATCAAATATAAAATAATCGAATAAAGTGGTGGCATTTACACTACTTGACAGGGTTGACATTATGAGAAACCGGCGGCTTTACACATGTCGATGCTATCAACAAGAGTTAGTTTCTTGACGGCCAACGGCTGTTTCTGTGTTTCTTTGTTATGGATTCCCATGACTATTCTGTCGCAGATTAGTGAGTCATTTAGGTCTTTGAAGTCACAGGTTTTCGAGAGTTCTTTTAAATCTGCTATGAAGGTATCGAATGGCTCATCTGGATGTTGTGATCGCATGTTAAAACAATATCGCTCACATGTCTCATTAATTTCGCTGATTAGTTGCCCATCCATATTCTCGATGATGTCTTTGAGAGTAGGAGTTTCTGGTAGATCCAACTGATTGTAGAGCTTGAGTGCTTCCATGCTCATTCTGGATTGAAACATGGCCACTTGTTCTCAGTTCGATGCGTTACCCAGGTTAGACAAAGTAACATAATTTTGCCACTGTTGTTTCCATAATTTCCATGATTCTCCTTTGTTCGTCTTGGAGAAAGTGAGAGGCGCAGGAGGTGCAACTCCAGGGAACTTGCGAGGTGCAAGCACAGGACGTTCAGCTGCAGCATTTCTTTCTTGGTCTCTGAGTGCAGTATTTTCATCATTCAGGGTTTGTATCTGGTTTTGTAGGTTTTTTACAGCCTGCGCTAGGTCTTCCAGTTCAGTCATCACGTAGGAGGAGGTGAGAGAAGGTTACAGGTTGTC
>JAGTTF010005841.1:5641-26865 GCA_019095985.1 Streblospio benedicti
ATGGTGCCACATTGGTAGGGGAGACATACACCCGTGTCGTCTGTGAAAGCAGTATGATGAAAACACGTGATGTAACAAGACAAGATAATATCAATGGCATCCCTATGGAGCTAGCTTTAATGGAGATCAGGAGTTGCAAAGTCAGAGGTTAGACGTCGCGTGGCCTTTTTTTTTTATCACAAGACGGACTTGCACAGGCAAAGCTGAATAACCAAAAGTTTGCTAGCATGGTAGTCATTTACACTGACTGGGGTTGATGTGAGTTATGGTCTGAAGGTCAAGGTAATGCGACGTCACCGAGCGGACGGGTCGGACTTGCCAGACAGAAATAACACACAGAGCAGAGCCTCCAGCCATGGGTTGGACTGGGACGAGCATCAAATGGGGAAAATGCCCTGAACGTTATGCTATTATGCTTTCAATAATGAAATGTAGCCTTCGTGTTACCGGGTAGACCAATTGAGGCGAACTGACACGGGTGGGTCACGTAACCGGCAGGATTGATTCCTCACTTCAAATGTTTGTTATCTATTGGTATGACATTGAAGCTTCTTGTTTGAGATGTGAATTTGCAGTCTCTCGTCAATCATTACAGTTCCGATGAGCTTGTTTGTTGACAAAAATAGAACAGTGGCAAAGTGTATGTTGTCAGCCTGTGCAAACAAATTACCGCGTACCAGTGTATGGTCAACAATGCAATGGCATTGTTACTCGTGGGTGATTATGTCCAGGGAATTTTTTTATCAAATCTGAGAAGGCGTGTGAATGCATTATTTCATAATAAAAAAGATCAAATTAGAGGTGTGGCAGTGGTGTGATTAAAGCATAATCACAAGCGTCCATGGGTGTGGCTGCCTGGTCCTAGATAGTGGTGATAAATGTTTTGCTCGTGTGTTTGCTGATGTCTGGAGGTCATGGTGTAAGTGAAACAGCCGCATGACTGCTGAATAATCTTTTTCTTGGGCGGCGGCAGCGGTGACTCGTGAATAATCACCTGGAATTCCCTGGAGATTGCAAATGACACCTGGACTTGAATGTAGCTAGAGTTTGTTTGCTACCGGGAAAGGCGGGCTGCTTGGCGTTTGAGTGATTGCTTGCAGCGTGAAATGGACTGTAATCCTGTAACATTGTTAATTTGCTCTTGATGATTACGGTGACTGGTGAAATGAAACTGCGTTGGTGTGACATTCTGCAAATATGAGGTTTGTCCAGCAAATGAAATTCTATTTCTGCCCTAATATTTCTGAAAAAACGAGATGACTGTCTCTCTTTCTGTGAACAATGAGACTCATTGACGCCAAACAGTGGCAATCGTGAGAATGTTCTGATGACTCATGCTTGGAAGACGTTATTTTGCATACTGATCCATAATTATTGATGTGATGTCCTGTGAATTGGCCATGGCGATGGTTGCCATACGAATTGTGTGGGATTCCACGACTACGTGGAATGAGTGGTAATGGATATAATTTGTTGGGAAATAATTTGCCACAGATAGTTGAATTTGTTGTTTTTTTAAAGTTTGATACACACACATATTGCTGACTATAAACTGTACTTGCAGCATAGGCACATGTATTAATCAGGCTCACACCTTGACATCTCAACATTGGTACATACTGGTTTATACAGGTTATACTATTAATAGATGCTTCTCGAATGTTCTATGTCCAGGCTATATAAGGGTTTCCGATAGTAGACTCATTGTATTGTAGTAGTACAAGACCAGCACTTGTATATATTGCACAGCAAATGATATGATCTTATTCTTTATGTGTGAACGTCTGTATGCTTGGTGGATATAATAAAATATCTGAATATTACTTGTGGACTCTCTGCACACGTACACTGGAAACTATAACATGGTGGCAGCGGTTAAAAGGACAGTCTCCGAAAATTAGTGATAAAGTGTAGTGCAGTGGATATTTTAAGTAAGCAAAATGGGCGAAGAAGCAGGACATGAGTTTAGGCATGGGCAGATACCATTACCTAAGTTAAAATGGGAGGAAGGCAACCAGAAGAGGTGCTTTGACAAGTGGAAAATGGCGATGGACAGTTTCTTTGTGATAAATAAAACTGAGGAACAATTAAAATGGCACTACATTATGGTATCCACGGGAGACCAGGGAATGGAACTATTTCAGTCATGGAATATGGAAGACGCCGATAAGCAGGACAGTTCCAAAGTATTTGCTAAATTTGAGGAATACATGACCGACACTGCGAATATGTGGGTAGCCCGATTGGAGTTGTGCGGCATGATGCAAGCCACAGATCAGAGCGTGAAAGATTTCATGTTGAAAATCAAGACAAAAGCGAATGAAGGACAGTTTGAAGGCACAAAAGGCCGGGACAGAGCAGCCACGTTCCAGCTGATACGGGGGACACAGTGGCCTGGCCTACGTAAAAAGCTGATAGCCGAAGGGAACGGCCTCGAGTGGAAAAAAGCGGCAGAGATGGCGGTAGCATACGAGGCATCCCTGGTGAATAGTGCACACTTTGACGTCAATAAGCAGAAGGTCGTGGAGCTAGTAAACAACCACACAGGAGCGGCAAGAGCCCCATGCAGGTTCTGCAGGATGACACACCCGCCGCGGAAGTGCCCGGCGTGGAAGAAGACATGCATCGCATGCAAGGCAGTAGGACATTTTGCGGGTTCGGAAGTGTGCAAACAACGGAACCGTCAGCCGGTGGCACCACAAGAGACAGCCGTACAGCACGGACACAGGCAGCCAGCCAGAGACCGACACAGACAGGTCAAGCAACTTGACTGTGAGTGGGAGAGCCCAACAGGAAGCCCACCACCAGGCGCAGCAAGTACCCCCTGGGACATGGACAATGTGAGTAAAAAGACTATTTTTAGAGTGAACGATGTTAGTAGTTATGATAGACTATACAATGACATGTCTCACGGTATGAGCCAAATAATGTGTAAATTAAGTTTGGAATGTCCAAGAACATCTAATGTGTATGACTTTCAAGTAAAAAGTGACACTGGTGCAAACTGCAATGTACTACCATATAGATGCCTAAAGCAGTTATACCCAAACGTTAATGAACACATGTTAGGCAGGCTATTGAATAGTAGTTCATGTAAATTAACAGCTGTAAACGGTACTGAACTAAAGCAGGAAGGGGTTATTGGCCTAAAATGTAAATTTGAACAGTCAGATTGGAGATATTGCAAATTTTTTGTAGTAAAGACAGTAGGTACAGCAATATTGAGCTGTCAGGACAGCATAGCTTTAGGAATTGTGAGTGTATGTAAATCAAAAAAATGTGTATACCAAAAGTAAAAAACATAGTGAAAATGATAAAATATTTGTGTCTACAATAGGAAACGAGACAGGTAATCCCATTAGTAATAAAAGTAGGGAACCAAATAAGAATAATTTAGGTGCAATGTCTAGGTCATCAAATTATGGGCCCGAAATAGAAAATGTAGAAACACTTATGAGAGTGTATCCAGAGTGTTTCAAAGGATTAGGGAAGTTACCTGGGAGATATCACATACAGTTAAGGCCCGATTCCCGTCCAGTTGTAGCAGCCCCGAGGAAATACCCAATAAATCTGCGGGAAGAAATCTGTGCAAAGTTGGAAGAGATGAGAAAGCTTGGAGTGATAGAGAAAGTGGATGATAATACGCCTTCAGAATGGGTGAATAGTCTGGCTTTTTCTAGAAAATCGAATGGTGAGCTAAGAATATGCTTAGATCCCAGGCACCTTAATAATGCGGTGAAGCGTACACATTACAAAAAACACCAACGTTAGACGAAATCACACACAAGATGTGTGAGGCCAGGATTTTTAGCAAATTAGATGCAAAACATGGCTACTGGGGTATCAGACTGGATGATGAAAGTGCAGATTTATGTACATTCCAGTCCCCAGTGGGAAAGTACAAGTTCGTGCGGCTTCCATTCGGACTATGTGTAAGCCAAGATATATTCCAAAAACACATGGACGACATACTGTCACGTGTGCATAGTGACACCAAGAGTGGTGTCATAGGGATAGCAGACGACTTTGTGGTATATGGTCGTACCGAGCGGGACCACGATAATGCATTAAATAGGTTAATGCAGAGTGCAAAGCTTAATGGCTTGGTGTTTAGGTCTGAGAAATGCAAGATTAGGCAAAAAAACAGGTCAGTTTTTTTGGCTTGTTGTGGAGCACAGATGGTATGAGACCGGATCCCAAGAAGTGCGACAGCATCCATGAGAGGCCGGCACCTGGAAACGTCTCTGAGCTACAGTCTTTTCTGGGATTAGTACAATACTTGGCGCCGTTTGTCCCTAATCTGTCTGAGAAAACTAAGCTATTGCGGCAACTCTGTAAGAAGTCTAGCCATTATGAGTGGACTGCTGAACACAACAAAGCTTTCAATGATCTTAAGCAGGCAATACATAAAGACCTTGAATTACAGTATTACAACTCACGAGAACCAACAGTTTTGGAAGTAGATGCAAGCTCGAATGGATTGGGAGCTGCACTAATACAGAACAACAGGCCCATTGCGTTTGCAAGCAAGTCACTGACCGATACAGAGTCACGCTATGCAAACATAGAGCGTGAGCTTTTGGCTGTGGTTTATGCATTGGAGAAGTTCCACACTTATGTATATGGGAAACATGTCACTGTTTACTCGGACCACAAACCTTTGGAGAGCATAGTAGTCAAGCAGATGAGTGAATGCCCACCGAGATTGCAGCGAATGCTTCTAAGAATACAGCCATATGACGTGACAGTCATATATAAACCAGGAGCAAAAATGGTATTTGCAGATTATCTGTCAAGAGTGGCACCGACACAAGGTGACGAGATAGCCCTAGAGCATACTATACATGCAATAGTGGAGCACCCGGAAATGTTAACAAAGCTAAGGCACTACACCTGGCAAGACGAGACCTTAAGGGCACTACAAGAACAGATAATGAGAGGGTGGCCGGACAAGGCCCAATCTACCGACCATGCTGAAACCATATTGGGGTATTAAAGACGCCTTGAACTGTGAAGACGGCCTGATATTTTATGGTGAGCGGCTGGTGATACCAGAGGCGTGTCGGGGTCGTATATTGAAGAAATACACGCAACACACCA
The DNA here is from genome assembly GCA_019095985.1 of Streblospio benedicti. Classification (NCBI taxonomy): domain Eukaryota; kingdom Metazoa; phylum Annelida; class Polychaeta; order Spionida; family Spionidae; genus Streblospio; species Streblospio benedicti. The sequence goes on from JAGTTF010005841.1 coordinate 10,742, forward strand.
GGGGCAAACAAAATGTATACTAAGGGCAAAACAAAACTTATACTGGCCTAACATGACTAAAGACATAATCAAAGCAGTGGAAGGCTGTGAGTTGTGCCAGAAGTATCAAAAATCACAAAGCAAAGAAGTGATGTGGGAGCGATCATATGCCACCATGCCATGGGAGATAGTTCACACTGATATATTCACTATGTGTGACAGCAAATTCATTCTCATAGTAGACGAATTCACGAAAATGCCATACTGCAAGAGGACAAAGTCTGAGAAGTCTGAGGATATAATAAGGTTTATGAAGGAAATTTTCTCCATGAACGGAAAACCAGCTGTCATAGTGTCTGACAACGGACCATGCTACAGCTCCAAGGAATTCGAAGAGTTTGCAGAAAGCTGGCAGATCGAGCATGTGACATCAAGTCCCAGGTACCCTCAATCAAACGGGTTTATAGAAAGGATGGTGGGGTATATAGAGCCAATACTGGAGAAGGCAGTGAACAGTGGGGGATGCATTCTGGAGGCTATGTTGGACATACGAACAACACCCATAGATGGAAATATACCATCACCAGCCACACTGTTCTTTGGAAGACAGATTAGGGGTAGGTTTCCGGTCAGAACTGCCCAAAGAACACTACCTGACAACATATACGAGCATTTTGAGGAGAAGAGGAAGGAGATGGCTGACAGATACAATGGAAATACAAACAGAGAATACTGTCATCTACTCCCCAACATGAGAGTCATGTACCAAGAGTCCCAAGGATCCAAGTGGGAGCCAGCTATAGTGGTAGGCGAAGCAGAAGAACCCCGGTCCTATTTGCTCAAAAACAGTAGTGGTGGCATAGTCAGAAGAAATCGTAGGTTCATAAAACAAGTGAGCCCAGAGCTAGCTAAGAAACATAGGGAAGGGGATGCAATAGAGAGGTTGATACAGGACGATCTGGAGCGTAGTAAGAGACAATTTACAGAATACTCAGATATGGCATATGTCACACCTAGTAACCCAGTAGAATGTAAAGCCACACGTGACCCCAACAAGTCCAACAATTCCCAACCAAACACTAATATAGGTATCTCCGCAGGTGATGCCCCTGCACCCATGGAGCCAAGAAGATCGGCAAGAGTTAGAAGGCCCGTAGTGAGATATGGTATAGAAAATTAGAACTGTCACCAGCCCACATTTTATATTATTGTATAACTAGGTCATTCATAAATGTCATTATATATCAGTAAGTGCAATTTGTGCACAGTTAGAACAATAGTGTATGTGTGTTTAATGATTGTAACGGTATTGTTTTTAGTCTTCAAATAGTAATGTTTTAGTGGTTGTTATTAACCTTGTACATGCTACTAAATTAATTACATCTATAATTAATTTGTGAAAAGAAAGGGGTTGTCATAGTATGTACCTTGGCAATGTATTGTAAGTTTGATACACACACATATTGCTGACTATAAACTGTACTTGCAGCATAGGCACATGTATTAATCAGGCTCACACCTTGACATCTCAACATTGGTACATACTGGTTTATACAGGTTATACTATTAATAGATGCTTCTCGAATGTTCTATGTCCAGGCTATATAAGGGTTTCCGATAGTAGACTCATTGTATTGTAGTAGTACAAGACCAGCACTTGTATATATTGCACAGCAAATGATATGATCTTATTCTTTATGTGTGAACGTCTGTATGCTTGGTGGATATAATAAAATATCTGAATATTACTTGTGGACTCCAGGGTCTCTCTAATTAAGGCCTTCATCCAATCGATGTGAATGGTGCTTCTATTGGCAGATATGCTGAATAAGTGTGCATGTACATCCAGTGTCGCTTTTCATGCTGGAAAACGTCCAAATCACGTTTTCGCTGGTCACAACTCGAACAGATCGAGCCATCAAACGCGGGTGACGTGTGTTTGGTTAGGGTTTTCTTCCGTGTAACCAAACGTGATAGATGTTTAGTGGGGATTGTCTCATCTATTTGCGACTGTAACTGTGCAGAGAGCTCGTTCACTGTTTGATGATATGAAACATTTAACTTACCTAAATGATGTTGAAATCTGCACGATTTATGTGCGGGAGGGTAGAAAGGAGGCGTGAACATTTGTGATTTCCGTGAAGTGTTTATGAAACCGATCAAGTTGCGGCGATGTAGACTGGCTCTTTGATGGTGGTAAGATGTCAAAAACAACCAACTGACGAGAAGAGAAACAGGCTTCTCGGTGGTGAAAAGATGTCGAAAATGGTCGAGAAACATGGCTGGTTTCTCGATGTTGAAAAGTCAAAACTCGTAGTAAATCCCTTTCATTGATCCGTTGCTTTGAAGATCTAGGTGTAGAAGTGTTCATCCAAAATGATGGAGGAGAGAGGCGCACTTCTCAGTAGTGAAATGTGTAACTTTGGTGTTTAATAGTGAAAGGTTATGAAACTTTGGTGTTTAATCCTAACATCTGCACCAAAGATGTCACACATAGGAATGAGACTAGAACTTTCGTTGTAGTATTTAATCCAATTCTCTCCCAGAGCACAAGCTGCTCCTGTTCATATAACAACTCCATGGGTTACACTGCGGAGACTAGTAGACTGAGTAGCCTAGAGTCTCACCAACTAGCGTGTTGGGAACAGTCTATGCCACAGCTAGATTTCTGTGTGTCAGTTTTAAAAACTATTTTGCACAATGTTTCGAAACTTTAATGGTTGACTAATAAAATATGCCAGTGAATTTAGAAAGGATAAAAACCTACCATTCTTATAAAAGTTGCTTCTCATATTTTTTAGCTCCAACTTTTTTAGACCTCAGGGTTGTTCAATTTTAAAACCGTGAATTGATCAGATTAAAAAATATGTCTCAAGGAATTGTACCAGGACAAAGACCCCTTCAGATTCAGATTCAGAACAAGATAGAATAACATGTGTTATTGACAACGGGTGATTGCTGTCGTCTTCAAACAGTGAGAAGTAACATAGTTATTTGACTAATTCTTTAAATTAAGAATTGTGACTAATTCATTAAATTAAGAATTGTCATTTCATTAGATTGTAACCACTCGTGAAAGAAAATTCCCCTAATAACGACACATAAAGCGTAATATACAGTGTGCAACAGCATTTGTGTCTTATCGCCTTTAATTAATTTAAACTTTCACTTCTCACGAGGTGAGCCACCTACCACAAAGATTAAACAAACTACATCTCAGTAAATGTCGGAACTGCTCAGTATTACCATATTGTATAAAAAGTTGATATTTAAATTGATTAGATTTAAAGAACACAACGTCCGCGATCTGTATATACTGTAATAAAAAACATCATATCACGGTTGGGAGACTATTACACCGATACTTTGTAATTCGTTTTAAATACACACTTCCATACAATAATCAATATCTGACAATATTATTCTACTAACGCTAACACACGATTTGAAATTATTTTTAAGAACAGTCGCTTTCCGTAACTATCCTCCCCAAGATCACATTTTAATTGAGTTTAAAAGCACGTTAGAGTCAGAATTACTGTTTTGAATCAAATAGGGAATAATATATGTCAACCTTAATATATTGTCGTGGTTTTAAGAATGGGGACGTGTAATGTGTTGAAAGTCATTAATGTCAAAAAATCACTTACAACGACAAAACGCTGCATCCCGTTACACGACAAAGATTGTATTATGATTTAATCGAACGTCTTTAACGACCGCAAAACTCATTATAGTCGAGAAACAATTGTTGCCCGTGTAACACCTGCTAATCTATTACGGTACGATTATTAACTTGGAGGGGATCTCTTTATTCAGCATCTGACTTGTCGCAGCATCCCTTGGCTCTGAGCTAACTGTTCTATAGACTATAGAGCGCCGCGATCATGCAGTGTGGTGTTGTGGTTCATGAATCTGCGGGGGATCGTGACTCGTGCTGTACAGCTGTATCACACATTGGTCGTTAGAACATCATCTTTTCTTAACAAAGATTGTTAAACTAAATAAGGGAAAACACAATATGGTGTTGTTGATAAAAATTAATGACGATAAATCAGTAACTTTTACAAAAAATGAAGACAATTCAATTACAATTTCTGAAGATGAATTTATAATATTATCATGGACGTTTGAGACTTCGGAAGAAGAAATTTTCAGACTGAATTCGAATCAGATACTGTTACATCAACAACAACGCTTATCGATTTTTTAATAGAATATGACCAAGATTCTGGATTTCGATTTTCGCTACTAAAGAGAATGGTGATATATTATTTACTTTTGATACATTACAAATTGAATATTTGAAAAAAACATTTGTCGTTATATGAAATTATGCAAGCAAGCGAAGTAGTAAAAGATTGTTTGACTGATTTCTGTCGAAGGAAATTGTACACTGTTTGTGAAGGATGTAATGCGTGTGGTATACAAGTGGAAAGTGAACACGACTGTGTAAGAAATACTTTGAAGTGTGTTTGTTTAATTTTGGACGACATTGACAAATTTGCCTTTGATAGTTCTATTGACGCTAGTAGTCATCTTAAATGGTTGGATTTTGACAAGATTTTACCGCCAACGCATATTTATCGCAATGCTCGCAGATAGAGTGCAAACTGCTGATTTTATTATACAGATTCCTTTTTACCTGCGTCGCCAACGGCAGAGCAGGTCTAGGAACCGCCTCACTCCGTCCGTCCGTCCGTCCGTCCGTCCTTCCGTCCGTCCGTCCGTAGTAAAAGCTTGTCATCGCTACTCCTCCTAAACGACTCAACATACAGCAATGAAACTTGGTATATAGCAAGAACATCATACGTAGATGTGCATATTGACAGGGAATTTTGATTCTCAAATTTTTATGGGAGTTACGCCTCTTTGAAATTAGAAATTGTGTGCATCTTATACTAATAGCTTGTACAAAAGCTTGTCTCTGCTACTACTAACGTGGGCGCCCCAACATAAACATGTAACTCCCGATGGGGTGTTTGGGGGGCTTTGCCCCCCCGGAGTTGGGTTTAGTTGAGGGTGCCCGGGGAGGGTCCAGTGGGTAACCCCTCAGCCTTATGAAATAAAAAACACGGGTTTGGGGGGCTACCTTCTCTATAATAACATTGAGAAATAATTTAAAAATGTTGTCATAATGTCCTCCTGCCTATGATGCTACTATCAACTAAAGAGAGGTGGTCTTATATTTTAAACACTAAATGTGCTTCCTGACTGACTGTCCTGTTGAACATGAGAACATTATGTATAAATTTCATTTTCAATATAATAGCAGTGAGTAGCTAACATATGCATTTATCTATCTCTGGTAGTTATGTCTCTGAACTTAGAAATTTTGTGCTTCTTATTAGCAGGGATATTATATTCTACAATTTTTATAGCAGTTATGCCTCTGTAGTCAGACTTTGAACTGAGGAATTTTTTGCCTCCTATACTAATAGCTTGTCTCTGCTACTCCTCGTATACTACTCAATATAGAGCAATGAAACTTGGTTTATAACAAGAACTTCATATGTAGATGTGCATATTCATAGGAATTCCTATTACGCGACGCAGGTCCAGACATCGTTAGGTCTTGTTACTTACCAGAGATTAAGACATTTTTATTTGGATGATGTGAAAGAGGACGTTAAGTGTGAATGGCCATGTCGTGATAATGAGTAAATTTGATGTATGTAATTAAGGTGTGAAAGGGTAGGCACAATATTTCGATGTCAAGGTTGTAATTATTGATCTATCATTTTTCATTTGAAAAATTTAATTTTAGCCCATATAACCTTATAAGCCTGCAAAGAATGAGTCATTGTTTTCCTCCAGCTTGGTCTTTACAAAATGCGTTGTAATGGGAAAACTATTGAAGATAAAAGATTCATTTCAAAACATGTTGTTCTTCATAGTTTTAAAGTATGATAGATATTAAAAAGCTGAAAATAGAATATTTTCCCTTAAAGAGTTCACCGTACCCTTAAATTCGATAATTAATCAACGGGTTTTCATTGGGAAAGATATTTGTGAATAGTCTGGTCGTTGAATGACAGCAAAGGAAAAGATATGGATTATTTGAGTTGTCATTGACGATGTTATTGTCTACAGCGTCTGAATATGTGTTCAGAAACTCAATGGAGTTATACGTGATCTGTAATCTAATATTTTAATCTGTTTTCTATCTCTCATTGTTCTCAGACTGAGACTTCGGAAGAAGAAATTTTCAGACTGAATTCGAATCAGATACTGTTACATCAACAACAACGCTTATCGTTTTTAATAGAATATGACCAAGATTCTGGATTTCGATTTTCGCTACTAAAGAGAAATGGTGATATATTATTTACTTTTGATATATTACAAAATTGAATATTTGAAAAAACATTTGTCGTCATATGAAATTATGCAAGCAAGCGAAGTAGTAAAAGATTGTTTGACTGATTTCTGTCGAAGGAAATTGTACACTGTTTGTGAAGGAGAGATTGATTATTGTGTTTTTAACATAGAACAACCAGTTTTATATAATTGCTATTTTTTAGTTTACCGTTTTTTTTGTTCGATTAAAAATTGAATAACCAATTTCAAGTTGGGCAAAAAATAACAAAACAAATTTTAAAAGCGACCACTTATTGTATTTAAATAGAAAACAGCCAGTTTAATATATTTGCTATTTTGTGATTACCGGTTTTAGTTCGATTTAAAATATTGAATAACCAATTTTAAATCGAGTGAAAAACAACATTACAGATTTTTAATAGTGACCAGTTATTGTATTTAATCAGAAAACGATTATCTAATTGTTTATGTTTTATTTTCAGGTTTGTTGACCAAACCAGATGCGAATTCACCTTCAACGCAGTTTGTCAAGAAACTTTTTCCTCACAAAGACTCTCTTCTTTGAACTATTATCAAAACTAGTGCCAATATTAAATCTTATTGATAAAAACAGAGGTAGAGGAAGAGGAGGTGGAAGAGGAAGAGGTAGGGGTAGAGGTAGGGGGAGGGGAAGGGTGAGGGGGAGGGAGGGGGGGGGGGGGGAGGGGAGGGGGAGGAGGGGGAGGGAGGGAGGAGGGGGAGGGGGGGGGGAGAGGTCACGCCGAGTTCAAGATCAGATCAATTATGGTGATGTCCTCGAATAGGCTAATCCACATGAGGTTCAAGGTGATGCCAGACAGAACCAGCAACGAGATGTAATGACTGAAAAAATGGCAAGGTATGGAATGTGAATGGGCCAGCAATTCATAGGAGAGGTCCCCAAGATATCATCCGTCATAACGTTGGGATAACAGGTGACGGCCGAGTTGAAGCCATCAAGGATTCATTTGAACTTTTCCTCACAAATGATTTCCTAGATATCATTATGCAAGAGACCAACAGAGAAGCCAATCGAGTGTACAGGCAATGGAATGCTGATCATCCACATAACCAGAAGACCTGGAAACCAGTGACTTTAATTGAACTGAAGGCCTTCTTGGGTCTACTGATTCTTGCTGGCGTTAATCATTCAGCTCATGAGTCCTTGGAGGAACTTTGGGGGTCAAAGACTGGAAGACCTATATTCCGTGCCAACATGTGGTTGAACAGGTTCAAGATCATACTACGTTTCATTAGGTTTGATAACAAGATTACACAACCTGAGTGAAGGGCTCAAGACAAGCTGGCAGCTATTCGTGATGTTTGGACAATGTTCAATGCCCAACTTCCCAAGTTCTACATTCCTGGTACTGACATGACAGTTGATGAAAAACTGGTTCCCTTTCGTGGTCGATGTCCATTCCGCCAGTATATGAAGAGTAAACCAGCAAAATATGGTATAAAGATATGGTGGAACTGTGATGCAATATCAGTTATCCATTGAATGGTCAAGTGTACCTGGGAAAGCAGCCTGATTCAGCAAGAGAAGTTAACCAAGGAGCTCGCGTTGTAAAGGATTTAGTTCAGCTGTGGTATGGCTCAGGGCGTAATGTAAATGTTGACAACCTCTTCACAAGTGTTCCTTTGGTTGAAGAACTCTTAACTCACCAGTTGAACTATGTTGGCAGAGTCCGAAAGAACAAAGCAGACATCTCACCCGAGATGCAACCAAGTCCTGAGATGCAGGAACTATCATCTGTTTTTGGATTTACTGATCAGCTTACTATGGTGTCATACATACCAAAGAAAAACAATGCTGTCATCTTGCTATCGTCATTGCATCATGATGATGCTGTGGAAGGTGAAGCACACAAGCCAGTAATAATTACCCACTACAATGCTCACAAGGGAGGCATTGACAACATGGATCATCTGGTAGGCACCTACTCAGTAAAACGAAAGAGTAGCAGATGGCCCCCTTGTGTTGTTTTTCAATATCATAGATATTGCTGCAATAGCAGCTTATGTAGTGTGGCTCTGCAACTTCCCGGACTGGAGAATCAACAAACGCCTCAGTCGCCGCCGATTCTTCCTGAAGGAATTAGGTACAATGCTGGCAGATGACCTTCTTCAACAACGATTGCAGAATCCAAGAGCATTGCAAAAAATCTGTAAGGTCTGCATTTTTTTATCTTGGTTTGCTTGATGTTCTTCAGCGTGGATTCCAGAGGGCTCCACCTGCCAAGAAACGATGCTACCTCTGCCCTAGGAATACGGATCGGAAAGCCCGGAAATGCTGCACCATATGCGGCAATCACTGCTGCATTGAGCATTCCATTCCTGGAGTTCATTGTGCCGAGTGCATTTAAGAGGAGAAAATGTGACACTCATGACTCTGTTCATTGATATTTGGGATAGCTACTGTAGTGTGCCTTTTCTTACACTAGTATATGTTATGTTGCCTAGTATATATGTTTGATATACTTCTGAATGTTACATAAAAGTGCGTTCATTGTAAGACAGTTTTTTTCTGTGATGTATATACGTTAAAATATTGTCAGACAGAAATGTATAAGAACTAGAATTCAATAATACCATTCATTTCTTTTTTGGCAGGTCGATTGTAAGAAATTTGTTGCTGTTAATACCTAAGGAAGTCAGCATAATCATTTTTATGTATTCTAACTGCATTGTATTCACTTTAAGAATGAATAGAGTCATAGACTCAGTTATGAATTGCCGGGGTCTGTTTGGACCCTAACGCCTATTTGCATGCTTTGGTGCTAAATATCCTAAGAATCTTGCACCAAAACAAAACAAGTTATTGAGTGCCATTTATATTCAGTTGATTATTGTATTTCTACCTTGGTTTCACCAAGATGTTGACTAAAAATTGTAAAATTATCAAAACGGGCGATTTTTTGTGTTGATCTTTTCTTCAATAGTTTGACCCATTAAAATATTTCAATATTGAAAACATAACTCTTTTTTTTGTTATTATTATCTGCCACAGTCATAAGTATCATTTGAATATATTTTCATAACTGAAATATTATGAATTAAAATGAGAATGACATAAAATGATCGTGGGGTCCAAACGGACTATTGTACTGATTAAGGTGTTTTTGTTAATGTCTGAATTAATGTTTTTATCATCAATTAATGTTTTATCAAAAATCTAGTAGACAAAAAATGGTATCTCCAGTTTATTACGGGGTTGAAAAAAACTGGAAGGAGATTCAGAGTGCACGCATTTGTAAAGAATGTGTCCGAATATGTTTGGAGAGGGTGATTTGAGAGATTCTTATATCTGTGCACGATTGGAATGACAAGAGTGTGAGTTTTAGACATCCAAGGAAAATTACAGTGAAAAAATGAGAATTTAGCAAACACTTTGAATAAAAGCTTATCCAAAGAGATTAACGAGGTGTTCCACGTCAAATACGACCCAACCAGATGTGACTATTCAGCATTGTGAATATTTCATTCTATCATTCCCCAAATATCACAGCCAATATCCCATGCTGATTGGTCAATCAGCGTGCTCAATTTTGCGATGGAAAACACACTCAAAAAAAAAAAACACGGCGCTAGTCTAAACTCCTCACAATATCAATACAGCCACCGACGACACAAGGGATATTCCGTGTAGCGGAGAGAGAGCAACAGACTAACCCCTCCTCGCGCCAAAAACAAACGAAATTGATGTCTCCATGCGCAAAAAACAAAAGAAATTGACTGGCAATGAGAATGGTATAATACCCAAGCCCCGATCGGGTTGGTTAAGACTATACACAAGAGGTCTGTAGGCTATGAACTCATCTCAGAATTCAGACAAAATTCAGCACCATTTTCAGCAAAACGCAATGGATGACCCTGTGGTTTTGAACTAATAACGACATCATGTTCAGATAACTCATGTCAGACGTACATTGATAAGCGAGGTGGTTGCACCTACCATACTTCCATAATAATGGATAACGAACACTTTCATATCGGCTATGGAGTAGTAATTACACAAATAAAAACAGTTTAATGTGGATACTGTCATTATTCCGCTGAACTTTGCCATTTGAAATCCAGTGGTCTGTCTGCGAATGTACGTTTATCAAAACGGAATAGTTCAATATTTAAGGTTGTGGAGTTTATAAAACTGCATAATTCTTCATACATAAAAACTTGCTACTGAATCCGATTTCATGCATAATAAATACATTTGAACATTATATTACAATTGAGTGGTGTAACCATTAGCGGTACCCTATTTGGTAAGACAGTAATCGTCAATCGCCTGACTGTATCTGTTATAAATATATTATCCTCCTTAACAGTATATCACACGTTATCTGCACATTATGTATCTGTAAAAACAACCCAAGCTTCCATGTGACACTAATCGAGATTTCAAGTACATAAACAAAAAATAAGAAAAACAGATGACACAAGGACCAGGCATGCAGCAGGTGTGTGTAGATTAGCTCCCTTCTCATGGTAGCAAGCAATGTGCGGGTCAGTGAGTGCATGTACACATCTTAATCCAGTGTACAATCAAATTCTTTTGCTTGACGGGCCATACGGTAAATTTTGGCTATTAGACAGCGAACCATGTAATCGAAATAACCGTGGACTCGACTAGAAGTCCAGCTTCGGCGTGATGCTTTACAGTCATAATGATAGCAGAAAGCAGGCTGTTCATATATGGGACATGGGATATGGGAAACTGGCATGTTGATCAGATGAAAACACTTATAATTTATAAACAGGTTCAAGGCATATACCTTGTCTGCGGGCAGACTGGTGGACATGACACCCAGCCTATTAAGCTGAAAACATACCTCCGCTTGACACTAATGGGCCATTTGCCGCACCTTATGCGTCGAGATGAGGGATGCACATGCCTGGATCAGTCAGGCAGGTTCCTGGCACCTTGTCTGTATGGCGTCGTGGGAAATTCAGTATAGAGGTACTGTTCCAGTGTTTTATACACTGGTTTTTATAATTGCGCCCATCCGTCCATCCATCCATGGAAATTACAGGTCTCAAATTGATAGAATATAGGCATGTCATTTGAAAAATGGTGGCAAGAATAAATAAATGGGCCCAAAACATAGTTTGGGCCCATTTGGCCCATTATTATGTCCATTTTACTAGTGAATCACATTCTTATTATTATTTGAGTGCACCATTAAAATCAATATTCTATAACCACAAAATAATCATTTTAAAAAATGTATCCTTTTCATGGTAATAGAAGATAGTATAAAAAATAATCAAAATATAAATCATTCCATTATTAAACACTGGACATGCAGTTGTAGATTGTATGTGTTTGCATATTATGAATATACCCTGCGATGAGATGAAACAAACACAGCAAGGTCATAAAGGGTAAATTATGTGGCATTGTTACAAATCAGTTGTAACCAAATCAATGAACGCCCAAAATCGCATACCAAGCATGAGGCATATTGAAAATATCGCTGCTGGCATGCAGGGGCCATCATTTTTGAAATGGAGAAGGACGCCAGGACCATGAGATGTGGGGCTGACAAAATATTCATCTCATTATAATCAATGAAGAATGCATATTTGAAATGAAGTCCTCGAGATTCAACACTCCCATTCAACGCTAATTTAAATTTTTCTTTATAACATTACTATTACGGAAAGGGCACATGGATCTCCTTCTTAGCATCAGTTAATCAAGAGAACAAAATAAATGAACAAGGAAGACATACAAGGCTGAATTACCGCCAGGTCGTGGCCATTGATAACAGAGCCCTGACCCAAGGCCTAGGCCGTTGTCCTGCAATCAGGTGGTGGGCTTCGAGGCGTTGGCCCAGGGACCTTCAGCTGTGAGACGTGTGTTAGAAACACATAATCCTAGAAAGACAACTCGTTGGTTGATGGGCCAACGTATATTCCATCTCCCGTGTATTTCGTGGAGTGTAAACAGAATGCATTTCTCAGATTCAGTGTTGCTTATCGATCAGGAAACGTAATAGTTATGAGTGAAAATAAACAGGTGTATACAGCAATAGGAAGGGCCACCCTGCGGTGGGCGGGTAACGAAAGGTGAATGATCAGCATGGTCATGGCAGCAATTGTGCTGTATCTTCCCAGGGAGTTGAGAAGGAGATTGTGCGACAAGGATGCCAACAGCCTAAGTCAACGGCCTGGTGTGAATGTAAGGTCCTGATAGCACCAGAATTATAACTACAAACCTCCACACTTACATTTATTTATGTACATTTAAGGTGACATCATAGTATCCTCTCCAACATGGCAGTGATCAGAGATGTAACACAAGACACGAACAATTGGTGTGCGTAACTGTAATAGCCACAACAGCCTGCTTCGTGGGTCGAGGTCTGGACAGTATTGGAACATAAACAAATAATATCTGAATCACCAAATAACAATAAGCCCCATGCAAGTGACCAATAGCAAGGAAAATTAACGTGACAAGCTGGCATACTGCCTATGGGGCAGTGTACACCCTCACAACAGGCGTTTCAATAATGAAATGTTATACTTATGTTAAGGCAAAATATTTATGGTGTATAGAACAGCGGAGATGAAAAAGACACATTTATACAACATGGGCATATACATGAATCTGTTTTCTGAAGGGTGGTGCGTGTACTTAGATGTGCACCGGAGTTGTATAGCTGACCAACAAATATGTGCCACATTATTTCATCCACAATCCGCGTCGCACAATGAATGACAGGGAATGTACGTGTCTCGTCACCTGGGCGTTGTAGGTAGAACGCATTATAGGATGTGTAAGGTTTTGCTGTGTGCAGGCCAATACGACTAATTAGATTCAAATGTTTCTCACGCCATCTCCAATAGCTAGAAGCATATATAAATGTAACAGAATGCATATGTGTAGGAGCATTTTTAAATATAACAATGAGTTTAACATGAGTAGTATACACCCCCATATAGGACAGTTGTTAGGCAACGTTGCTACTGGTGTTTCCTAGCAACGGTTGCTATGGATGTTCCCCTAGCAACGGTTGCCCCATAGAGTTGCCCAGGGCAGTTGTTAGGGTAGGCAACGGTTAGCAACGTTGCTATGGATGTTTAGCAACGGTTGCACATGATAAATGTAGCAGATGCTTTTCATTTCAAATTTTAGAGAGTTCACAGTCCTTTACATGGTCTGAATGTCCAATCCCGTTATCCTTCAGTATGTATTTATTAGGTTTTTCATAACCATCCAATAGAAGAAGAAATAATTATTTTGTGACAGGAAAATATGTTTTCAACATTTTAACAGGTGGTTGTTTGACTCATATTAGGGATTAGCCTGGCAGTTGTTGATGTTTTGTAAAAAAAATGGGGATAACTTAATAAGGTTATTCTATAAACGAGACAAAACATATCATTAAGGCAAAAAAAAACATATTATTCCTAATATGGGACTTTCATAGTAATAAGAAAAGTTCAAAAGAATTTGTAAAACGTATGTGTTCTGAAAATAAAAATTGTGTCAATGTCCTCAACAAATGTGAACAACAAACGGGTAACATTGAATAGGTCTACAAAAAATAAATCTGAATTGAGGAATCTGTTACACCTTACATACACTCAATCATATGTATGGGCATTTCGAGTTCTATCAAGTGAAAGTGTTTTAAAGATTAAGCTTAGAAATATTGTCGCCAAGAGTCTATTATAGTGGATCCACTAGCTGCAAATGGTGCCGCTTTTTAAGGCTGGTACGTCATTTCTACGTTCAAATTGACGTCACATATTTAGTACACTAGGACTACTAAGTAAGAGCTTGCACGCAGAGTTAGTTGTGAATAGTAAGCGTGTGTCTTTTTTTATTTCCAAAGGGATATTTGATATTAATTCAAAGGTTGGATCAAAGATATGGTGCATTGAAACAGTCATATGAAAGCTGGGCTCTGTAGATGTGTGTTTTGTTCAAAACAAATAGGATGTTTGTGTTAACTGTTGGCAGATTTTTTTCCGGTCCCGGTAAGAAACAGCTCGTGGTTAAAAACATTTTTCAAAAATGTTCTAAGTAAACATCTATTATACATAAAATCGGATTCAGTCGTAAATTTTTACATAGGTGTATGAATTTCTATCGCCAATGTTTAGTTAAAATTATATTCTGTATTCTGCGCTTTTGTGGCGCACCGAAGTTTGGTTGACGTGGCGAGTTGTTATTGATTAGTGGTTGTTGTAATAAAGTTGTGTTTTATCCCAAATATCCTAAGTGTTTAGTTTATTGGTCGTGGTGCCAGCGGTGTGGATCAGAACCGTAAGATTTCGAAGTCCACGGGGACATCAAAGCAAGTATCTAAAACTTACCTCTCTGGGATAGTGAAGTCGGATTTAAGAACACATTTACAGCACACAACTGTTGTGACAATGTTTGCCGCATACACGAACGTTTTGAGCCTTCAGTAACCACAGGGGTAGTTTTTTCATAAAAACTTTGATTTTAATCATCATGGCAAAACAGCTAGGCCAGAGAAATTAGAAGATGTAAACTTTACCATATATGGTAGTTGGAAATACAACATCATTGCCAACATAAGGGAGAAACAAAGCATTATGTACGATTTATTGGTGCAGACGGCAAAAATAACACCCAATAACCCAAACAGGGGTTTGGTCAGTGATGAAGGTGCTAATGGTTTATCAGCTGAAGAAAAGTGATCAATCTGGAAAATATGCTTGGTTTTGTTGCGCAATACGTACCACATTTCCTTTCTTATGACATAATAAATAGTTCTACCTCACTGGACAGTGTGTGGCAATTCATCAGAAAATACTACGGATTCAAACAATCAGAGTCACAGTTTATGAAGTACTCAGAAATTGAGTGGAAGAAGGGGGAGAGGCCCGAACGATTCTTATCAACGCCTTGTTGCCCATATACAAGACAATCTTTTGACAAGGGAGTCCACCATGACATACCATGGCGCTAGAATCACTGATAATGAAATAATTAGCCCAACGCTAGAAAGGTTAATCGCTTTACAGTGGATGCAGTTGATCCATCCGAGACTACCACATGTTTAGTCGAAAAAGAACATTTGCTTTTCAGCTGCAAGAAAAAAAAACACTTGCTGATCTCCCCGCCAAGAATATGTGATAATATTGATGCTTTTCCTTTCTTGCAGAACTACTAGCAGATGAGGGAGTTCAAGTCAGCAAGATCTAAACTAGAAGAAATTGCAGAAATCACAATATCACGCTGCCAATCAAGGCCAGAAAATCATCAGGCAGTATGTCCACCCCATATAGGGGTGCTATTTCATCCAGGTCGCAAGAATTATACTTTCAAGCCTCTTCAATGCCAGAAGGGCAACCCATGTGGATGATGAAAATGAGTTGATCCCAGCGGGATTGGTCTGCCATTGATCCTCCTGTCTTCTGACTAGGCAGGGACAATGCTATCATAAACCAAATTGAGACTAACCCTTTCTCCGACCTTCAAAGCTTTCTACAAAACCAGTTCCCAATTACAATTACTTGTGACTCAGGTGCCACATCCTCACTGATCGGATATTCAACAGCCATTCAGTTACGAATCCCCATAAACCTACACGTCATTCAGCTAGTCACAGATTGAACCACAAAACTAACGGCATGTGGAGAGGTCCAGGTAACTTTTCACGGGGGACAAAAAAGTTGTTTATGGGAAGCCTTGGTAGTTAAAGACCTGACAGTGACATTCTTGGTGGCACACCTTTCTAAAACGAATGGTATTTTAATTCTCCCGAATTCCATTTTGCCAAAATAAAAATACAAATTGAAAAAACCCAAAAGGAAAG
>JAGTTF010005841.1:26965-37361 GCA_019095985.1 Streblospio benedicti
GTTGGCCGTAGTCGCACTGAGGAGGCGGTATTGAGCTGGCGGGTCGGCTGGCTGGCTCCGGGGGGGCACGCTGGCTGACTATCCGCGGGGAAGCACGGGCGAGGCGAGGTGATCCGCTGGGAGCAATTCCGGCGTAGGCGGCACGGGTTGATGAGCGGGCGGCGCAGCCGAGGTCGTTGAAGCGCGGTGTGTGGTCCTGTGGGAGCAGCGGCGCTGTCGACGGGAGCTGGAGTGGCTGCGGTGGCGTAGCGGCGACGACAGGTGCTCAATGAGACGAGATCTGCAACAGACTGGAAGTGATGAAAGGATGGTGATTCAATTCGTTGACTATCTCCGCCAATGTTGTAGTTGAATAAGACAGCTGAGCAGTTTGTAGATTTATTTCAACAACTCCCTGGCAACGCTGCGTCCCAGCTTATATAGCATGGCTAGACTGTACGGTAGCGTACGGTAGCAGTGTGCTAGGCGAGCGGTGTGAGTGAGCTTCCAGCCTCGAGTGCTGGAAGCCTGAATGCCGCTTCGCAGCACATGAGGAGTGTTGAATCTCGAGGACGCGGCATTTTTTTTATTGATCGTAATGAGCAGAATTTAATTCAGCCCCACATCTCGTGGTCCTGCGTCCGCGTCCATCTTCAATCTTCAATCTTTATTTCCGAAAGGGCCGATGGTCGTATAAATCTTATGCATCTGTGACATACCATGTACATGAATTAATTATAAACAAGTGCAATAATAAAAACCAATCACAGTGAATTAGAAAAACAACAAGAACAAAAAAAACAATAACAACAGCAACATTTCGTGTCCCACGTGAAGCGCCTACAGCCAGCAGCGAGCGGGCACATGCCTCACTCGCCCCATGCCGCCTCATGTGGCGGCGTTCAGCCGCATTCGGTCAATACAAACTGATGGTAACGCCGCCAGATCACTCGTTCGCCTTCCATGGACCGTCCCCAACATCCCAGGGTCAGCATGGTGCGAATATGCTGTTGTCGTCGATATCACCGTAATGTCTTCATTTCAGATATGATGGTCTAAAGATCGTTATTTTCAATATACCATGCTTGGTATCGATTTTAGGTCTTGGATGGTTATTTTGTGGCAATGCCACATACAATTTATGTAATTGATACCACGCTACAAACACATATACACACAGATATAATCTACAACTGCATGCTTTTATAATAATAATTTTTTATTTCTCTCAAGACTGGTAAGATGAAAAGGGAATTTTATTTTAAATATGAATGTTTTGGTTGTGCAATGATCCTTAATTGGGAGTCCCCCTTGAATAATTTATAAATTTTAGTCAAGTTTGCTGTGTTTATTTCTATTCCATAGCATTCTCTTTCTATATTCTATACGCTAAGTTCCCCAAACCATTATGCAAACAGTACCTCTATACTGAATTTCCCACGACGCCATACAGATAAGGTGCCAGGAACCTGCCTGACTGATCCAGGCATGTGTATCACTCATCTCGACACATAAAGTGCGGCAAATGGCCCATTAGTGTCAAGTGGAGGTCTGTGTTTCCACCTGCCACATGCTTGGTCCTTGTGTGATCTGTTTTTTCTAATTTTATTTATGTACTTGAAATCTCGATTAGTGTCACATGGAAGCTTAGGTTGTTTTTACAGATACATAATGTGCAGATGACATGCGACATACTGTTAAAGAGGATAATATATTTATGACAGATACAGTCAGGCGATTGACGTATTACTGTCGTACCAAATAGGGTACCGCTAATGATTACACCACTCAATTGTAATATAATGTTCAATGTAACATGGCATGTGCAAGCTTCGTTGAACAGGAATCATTCTGTCATGGAATCCAGCGTGTTTCCGTGTACAGACGCGAGATGGTGTTTCCCTTCAATGACCTTCGGCGGACTTGGCCGTCATGTTATTTGTGAGGTGTTGGCTCACGGGTGATTTATGGTTTTAGGTTAGAATGTGCGTCGGAGGAATGGTGCTCTCTGACATGTACAGTGCTACAGCGGATTGGTGATGCCGCTATGCAGTATCCGGTTATTTGTTGTTTTCCGCACTGTACTTCATTTCATTGAGCAGCCCTTATTGTTGGGTGTATATTAATAATAAACCTGTACATTTCGTGATTACCATACGAATATCGTTCTGACATTACTGTCCATTCACAGCAGCACTCTATAAGTTTGCATAAAATTTGTAATGACAGGATGTGTTTGTTATTGTTAAATAATTTTTGGCATTTATTTTCTACTAGCTGTTTACCCAGCGTTGTTCGGGTTGGAACAGATGACACCCGGGCATTAAATGCTCCTCCCTCCCCATCTGTCCTCTGTCCCACATCCCTCGAACCAGTTCTTGTCAGTATACTTCTCTGTAACAGATTAAATACACCTCCATACCGTCACTCCATCATCATATGCCACAGGAATTTACACAGTAAATGTACTAAATATGGCAATGATTGATCCTCTAAATACCCATGGTAAACACGTGCGGACCATTAAATGTCAATCACCCCCTTTCTGCTGCTGCTCTCGGGTTGAAATTGATGAGATCTGGAACAGATTGAATGCCCTCCTGCCTCACGACCAGGCATACCCCCATCCCTTATGGACACCAGCCATGCCCCCACCCCATATTACACACACACCCTTTCTGCCAACACCCCTCCTCAAAACAGGTCCGGAGCAGATAAAATGCACCTCTATCACTATCACCACCCTCCCCAGCTCCTTCCTTGTATGACTGTACGTGTGACGTGCAACGTACGTTTGACATAATTGTGCCTTGTGACGTGCAACGTATGTTTGCATATATAAACGTTTAACGTATTACGTACCTTTAAGAAACATGGTGTTGTAAGCTACCTTTCTAATGAATTCTTTTTCCTTGTTTTTATCATTAAAACCAATTTATTTGGTTTGAAATGTGACATTATAACGACCACTAAGTTGTCCTGATGGTACATACATACTTTGAAGTGTGTACGTCTTGTGGTTAAAAAAGCCTTTTTTGATGATGCAAAAAACGCCTTTTCCTTTATATATAGATAGAACATTTAAAATGTTTTGTCTCCTTTATCTATCAACATTGTTCTGAATATGAATGTATTACTGAGCACTATGTCCCTACATATCTCTGCAATTTTCTACTGCACAGTGAATGTCACCTACATTACATTCACAACTGACACTTATAAGTTGCATGAGATTGCCACATCTATTTCCATACACCCCCATAAACACGACATTACAGGCTCAAAATAATAACAATGCCGGAAATTTTCGGGGAGCCATGCAACCTCAAAATTGACATTCACATACCGGCTATAACATGGGGACGCCTGCTGCCAAGGCTAACCTCGTTTGCATAAATTCAAATCTGCCAATCACGTGATCGTTTGTTGTGATCCCAGAGTTTTTGGAATGCGGTTAATGATGTAAGTGACCTTGGAACAATATTATGTCTGGCTGGGTGTCCATCACACATAATTACGCAAGCATGCTTGGAACAAATGCAAGAAATTAATATTCTATTTCACTCTAGTATTCAGTATTCATGTTGAATAGCGAGTTTCATCAAATCTAAAAGAGATATTAGAATTCCATTTCATGCTAGTATGCTACTTGATATATGTGAATAATAATAAAATTGAAGAGGAACCATTGAATCTACCATTATAGAAATAAAATTGAGAAAAGGGCTGTGACTGCACCAGATGGCACGCCGGTATTTCGAAACCCTGCAGCCACACATATTGTACTTGCTAAACAGATAATGCCAGTATGTGGGGACAGAAACAATCAATAGCAAAATCACTTAAGTGACCCACAAGGTGAAGGAGATGATTTTATGATGTTACTGAAGACAATTCTCTACAGCCTTATTGCGAAGAAATTGGATAGATTCTGAAGATACACTGAAATATGAATTGATAAGTTTGCCCATGCCCAAGCAGTTCTGGTGGACCGACTGGCATTGAAAGTGACCATGATGCAGAGGTTCGGGGTGCGACGTGTAACATCAGTCTTCACCCGAAAGCAACCGACAAGTCTTGTCAAAATCACAGAGGAGGATCAGCAGCATGAACAAACAACAACATAAACTAGATCAAAAGTGTTCAAAGAACACTGCGTCGCTAGAACGACGTTGACTTATGGGCAATTAAGATATATACTGAAATAATGTATACTTTACAATCAAGAAATTTATGAATTTGAGGAGAAAACATCAGAATGAATCAGAATCAATATATCCAGCAAAAAGATATTTGTGTTGCCATACAATAGTACTGAATAACAAGATGAT
This sequence comes from Streblospio benedicti, assembly GCA_019095985.1. Taxonomy (NCBI): domain Eukaryota; kingdom Metazoa; phylum Annelida; class Polychaeta; order Spionida; family Spionidae; genus Streblospio; species Streblospio benedicti. The sequence goes on from JAGTTF010005841.1 coordinate 31,276, forward strand.
AATCAATATCTGTTTCAAATCCAATAATCAATTTTGCTGTTGCTTGGAATATTGATTTTTTCTTGAAGGCTAAGTGCATTGAATATTATTAAAAATGTCATAAAAACGCTTCTAGAAAGCTCAGTTTAATTGGCAGATTGCCCAAAATCGAATCACTTCGGTGTCGCCTCAAACCTCATAGTTGTGTAAAGTTTGAACGAAATCGGTTCATCGGTACGCCCGCTAGCTTGTCCAGAGACATACATACATAGTTACAAACATAGTTACAAACAAACCAAACACAATGCTTGCTTCAGCAGCTGAGCTGAAGCGACGCAATAATGCTGGAGCCCTGGTTACTGGGAAGAACAGAAGGCCACCAAACAAAATATGAAGAGACGCATGTGCATGCCATGCTGAAGAATATCATCTTGTTTGCCACTGGATCCTCCAGAGATTTTCTCATTTCAGTGTCAGTTTCCTTTGTTGCTCTGCCTGGACTCTAATGTCACTGCACTTAATCAATATATTCAAATTGCAAGTATAATTTTGCGAGGATTTGACTGCTATTGTGTGTTGGGAAGTACAGATGTGCAGTATTTTTTTACTTTACCTTAGTCATTGATTGGTTGACATAAGACCTACAATACAAAATAATCGAGTTATTGTAATTGTACCCACTACCCAATTAACGCAAGAGATTTTCCGGATTCACAGTAGACTACTCTGGACGGTACATCACTAATGTCAACGTGGGGAGACTCTAATTATATGATCATTCCTTATTATCACCAATCCTTGAAAACGTCTGCCTTACCACAATGCCAATTGAACATGGTATAAGATAGATTTGTAAAATCAGAAGGGCGCTAGACAGCAAGCAACATGTGAGGGAACTATGGTCTCACCAATTCCTTACATCAGAGATGGTGCATGCTTAACTATAATTCATTTATTCAACATTGAAATAATCAATCCAACTACGCATAAACTGACTCGTTTTTACGCACATCAAATGAACCAAGTTTAAACACCTACTCGCATTGAACATACATTTAACATACATCTATTTTAATATTAAAACAATGAACTCACTCCCCGAGCCCCAAGTGATGTTTCTAACGGAATTGTTTGAATGTTCACACGATATTTGATCTGTCACTGTTTTTCCCCACAGCTGATCAACATTCTTGTCGCCTGAAAAACCCATCACATAATATCAACCGCGGGGGGCCTAGACGGAATAATGGCCCATTAGAAGGGACAGGCGTCAACAGATTGTTTACACCTGGGATCTGGGTGCAACCGGCTGTTGGCTTCTGATCTTAAGTGTCTGGTTACCCAATAAATCTACCGACCTTACCTCCTGGGTGGGTGTCTGGTAATGTCGTTCCAGTGCACACATGTGTGTCATATTCCCGGCACACACACAGTTCAAATTCCAGTTTCCCGGTCACGTATCTTGCCATCATACCATCCACGCCCGTCACTGCACGGACGCTGTAAGTATTGTCATACTTGGTCTATGGATTCACGCAGTGTTGAAATCAATAAATGCTCCCACTGCCAGGTCAATTTCTGTGCTGCAGACATAACATTATTCACATTATATATCATCTGTTCTTGTTTGTGATCTATATGGTTTTGTGGCTCATTATATCAGGTGATACACTAATATTACTACTGTTAATGTAATTGAACATTTTCTTGTCAACCTCAACTTGCATTCTATGGTGCTCCCACCCTCTCCCCTGATGGTACACGTTGGTAACTGCCTTCCACAGGTTAATTGACATTAGTATCATTTGTATCAATTACTAAGTCGGCGCTTTGCAAATATTTCAAGATTGCAGGGGGGCCGTTTCTCGCCCGGACGTTGTGGATCAAGCAAATGTCCCGATGACATGTTAACCTCGCTACGGGGTTGCATAGATATTTGATTCACCATGCATAGTCATGTTCTAATGGCACTCATGTAATTCACTATGAAATAAATGTTAGTATATACCCTATACAAATTGGCTCCCCTGACACTAGGACTAAGACGTATTGAAACTTATGTGTAGAGATAATTCCTACCTTGCATTCACGCCTCGTGGTTTCTCCTCGCTGGCGCCTTAACACTAGCTTCGTGGAGGTCATTATTTATGTGGTCCCTCCTTCGTTACCACGAATATTGTAAGGGCATGCACTTATGGCTATATGGCCAATTGAACATAAGTAATTACCGGACCCCCTCTACCTGGCACGTGTGTTCTCGAAGTCACAGGCACAATTTCCCATTTTGGACATCACTTGGCATTCAGTTACTAGTCTTACCACAAAATTAATGATGTTGTCGATATCAAGTGATGCGTGCACGTGCTCATCTGTTGATTTTCACAATAATGGGTAGCCCGGCCCATTTGGAAGACGATTTGACAGGATGTAGTGTTGAGGTGTCATGACACACTAATAGTGTCGCTGGGTCGGCCTGGTGAAGGCACGGTCTGCTGGAATGAGTGGGGAGGATCACGATGATCCAGGGAATCTTGTTGATTGGTGATACGTTCTGTTGTCAAACCCCATTTCACAGCTATATCTCTCGCAGCCTTACTGTTCTCGTCCGTCACTGACTCCCAGTATAGCCGACATATACATTTGCTCTGGTTTCTCTTGATGATTGTCCTACTCACGGCTGAATCCAGCACACACGTGAATAGGCTACATGCGACGTACAGTTAAACTTGTACTTGTAGTGAAACAAAATATTTGCTAAATATAAACCTTGTGTGTTATAACATGCGCATAAACAGTAACTGACATTGTCAACTCATTACAATTATATCTTATTTTATATACATATAAACAGTAAATTTTATTAACACAGGCGGCAATCTAACACAGCAGGCTTAATATATATATATACTCCCAGGCGCGTTTGCTATATAAGTCCGCTATGTCAAAACCCAATGGATCAAAATTCAGTAACATCCCGAGTAGTTTAGAAATTTAAAATTTAGAAATTTCTCTTGGTGATTATTCTAGTCACGGATGCCTCGTTAAATTGAATGGATGGAATGGGACATCTTGTTTCTCCAAGGCCGCCACCTGGTCACTTTCCCTCACTGCAGCATCCTTGAGACTCAAGCGAGCCGCTCATCACATCCAGGGATTGGTGATGTCAAGAATAATGAGCGACCGCTTTACTGGCAGAATCTTTCAAATGAAAAATCGGGAAACTCGCCCTTACACTTCTGTCATATGGACCAGGATGAAGTAATTATCTAAGGATGTTTTTAAAACTATTCATAATATATATATATATTCAAATATAATGAGCAAGGACGTAATGAGATAATATAACTATTGCTGTATATTTGTGGTGGCCGTTGTGGGTCATCCTTGCACTTACCTCCGCACCATAAGAACTGTCGTTAGTTCTGAGGACTGGTACAGTGGATGTATATCGTGGGAAGTAACGTCCGCACTGACATGGAGAAAGCAAATACTGTCTATATGTCGCGCCATATTGAACTGCTGGTTGAAGCTACAGCAACCTGTGTGCTTACCAGGCGGCGTTGGGGAACTAGCTACTCCACAAATGATGAATAAGTCCTTTGAGGTGTTTATATTTTATTTATTGATTCAGCTGTTAGTGTTTCGGCTGGGCGGCAATGGAGATATGAGCACACACTGAAATGGGGCCATAAGCCACCCCATTGTCCACAGAAATGATGATTGGCCACCACTTTCGTTTACAATTCCAAGGAGTACCCGGCTGTGGCCGCAAATGGGGACGAAATGTACCACAAGCGATGTTAGTACATGCACATTTAAACAGCAATATTTGGCTGCAACACAACCCTGAAACCTTCACTATGCAAATATATAAATGTAGATAAATACATAAAATGCGTACATGGATAACATACCACAACTACATTTACAATATGAAAGAGTTTAGTTATAGTGCCACGCTTTATTCCATGACTTTATAGGTTTGGACATGCTACCCACTGTAGGGTAATCAGTCAACTCCGTTGAAACTTCACACGATATATCAATTATCCCAGTCATATGCTTCACTGTATAATAGGCCATTCTATTTACAGGCGTTAAAATTTCCATGACATTAGTGAATTGGGGATTATGTGTTTATATAGCAATGGCGGCAAGGTACCACGCCTTCCCGCCAGTGCCTGTGATGCAATCGGATGGGGTGAAGGTTTAAATCATCACACATAGTTCTGCGGGGGGGTCGAACTACCATTGAGAGCCCGTTTTGAAAAGACAACTGTCTGTTCCAATGTCTTCCATCTTTTTAATGCAACATATTAGATGCTCCTCCCTCCCCATCCTTTCTGTCCCACATCCCTTGAACCAATTCTCGTCAGTATACAGATTAAATACACCTCCATCACCGTCCTCCCATCGTCATATGTCAGCTATTTACTCACTAAATGTACTAAATATGACAATGACTGATCCCTCTAATATCCCTCCCCCAGCTACTGCTACCCATGGTAAACACGTGCGGAACAGATCAAATGTCCCACTCATCTCTACCCTTCCTTCCAACCCCCCCCCCCCCCATCTCTTTCCAACCCTCTCTACCCCATCCCCATCTAAACAGGTCCATAATTAACGCACCCCCTTCCTGCTGCTGCTCTGCTTCTCTGGTTGAAACGGATGAGATCAAAAACATATTAAATGCTCCTCCCTTCCCATTCTTTCCCCTGACCCACATCCCTCACACCAGCTCCCGTCACTATACAGGTCTGGGAAAGTTTAAATACACCCCATCACCTTCCTCCGACAGTCATATATGACAGCCATACACACACTACATATATGTGGCAAAGCTTGATCCCTCTAATATCCCTCCCTCCAGCTACTCTTACCCTTGGTAGCAAGTGCAGACCATTAAATGTGCATCTCAATCACGGGTAACGTTAGCTGTAGCAAAGAAAGACGTTCCGCTTATCTACTTACGTGTAACGTACTACGTGTGACGTATATGCAGAGGAAACCCGCACGTTTAACGTTTTATTTACACAAACATGGCCCTGTAATGAGCATGGCATCTATTTATTTTGAAAATAATTCGTAAATTGTTCGTAGCAGGGACGTGTACAGGTAACATAATCTTATTCTGTGCACCCACTGGGTTATGAAGAATGATTTGCCAAAGTTTCGTGGTATTTGGAAATCTGCTTTTGAAGATGTTGCGCATATAACGAACACACACTCCCCATTTATATAATAGATACATGATCCATTATGAGTTGTTAATAAATCAATTGTTTTTTAATCAGTACCTCAGTTTATGATATGCACTCGTAGTTGGGTTAATGCCTGATTTGGACGAATCGGCGTGCTGGTGGATGACCATTGTGTCCTCAGCACCCATCTGCCATATGCTGCAGACGACAAATCTGGTTCACATATGTCTTATGTTAAAATTAATTGACATCACTGGGTCAGTATGGTGTGGATATACTGTTATTATTTAGCAACGAACTTTTGTTTCGTGCTAAATGACCAACAATTGTCTAGTAATAATTCATTAATCAAAATTGTACATCTAGTCTGTTTCATATGTATGCTAGTACGATTAACAAAAAATGGCAATATCTTGCCTTTCAGCACTCAATGTGATATATGCTAGTAATATAACTCATATTTTTTACTATGTACATAAATGTATATTTATCACCTATTTATATGGACACCATGTCTGAAGCAATAAATGTCTTATGTCTTATGTCTTATGTATTAAATTATGATAATGAGCGTTTGTATGCCACTACTCTTAATCACACTGCTGTTATGGTCAAAGTTGACATATTTCGGTGTGTCATAAAGGCTAATTATTGATTCCATGCATGGGAACCAGCAGGCGCACGACACGAAACCAGTACGGCACGGCATTTTCGTGTCGTAACCTCTTAAAAATCATACCCTCTACGACACCAAACGGCGAGCGAGTACAACACATACTCTCTTTTAAAAAACAAAACCTCACATTTCAGGCTTTGGGACAAGCTTATTGCTGGGGAATATTCACCTATGGATTTGCTTCATGAAATCGCTACATTTCATATTGTGCTCTTATCCCAGAAAAG
>JAGTTF010005842.1:0-12300 GCA_019095985.1 Streblospio benedicti
AAAATATATTCCACTCAAATATATACTTAATCAAGACAACTAATAGAAATTAGCCCTTGCTGATTTCTATGTATCATATTTCTAACTTTATGTTCTATCATAGTCAATGCATACATTTACAATATTATACTCCTTTAATGAATGACCTACTCATTGTTTACCACAAAAATAGAATATCTATTAGATTGTTCAACATAACATTGTGTGGGCAATAGAGTAAATTTGTCCAATTTGAAAGAAATGGTGAGAGGGCATTATAGTTTACTTACAGAGAACACACAAGTTGTATTAGTTGCAAATCATAGTAAAATTTCAGTATAGTACCTTAAACATTTGATATTCATGGTGCAGTTGAGTGTTCTGCATTTGCAATGTACATATAAACTTGAATGGGGTGTACGTTTACATCATCAATACCCATGTTTGGTTTTAATTTGATATAGTTGGATGTATGCAGACTGTCAGGCCCATTTTCTAACATCTGAATGTTACTAAGGTACTTTAAGGGTCTAGTCATAAGAATAACTTGAAACCACAATCAGGTCACTCTTCACAGATACACTCCACATTGGCATTTGTGTTACTCTGCTTCTCTTTCAGCTAACATATACAATATATGTAGCATTGTGAAGAGCCGCAGATAGGGATTAATGTGAAATGTATCATTCCAATGCGATATCATATATAGCAGCTTTCTGTTGCCATTAAATGCAGAAATCAAACAAAAATTACCCTTGCCAAAATTCACAAACAACTTTTTCTTCAGCCCCCACTGAGCTGTAGAGACAAGTTTGACCCCCTCCCCATCTAGCATATAACCTTCGGATTCCACACAATATATTCTAACATATATCCAAGAATGACCAACTTCTCTGGTGTGCAAATTCTTTAATTTGTATTTCAATGAAAAGTTGAAATATCCACGCGCTTCAGAAAGTGCCAAAATCGGCCCCCAGGCGTCAGATAACGCCCTCAGAGACTTTCATTTCATGCAAATCAAACCACATCAAAACATGCCAAAATGGGTTTGCATGATCAAAATTGCATGCAATTTCAGAACATGTACTTTACAAATGATATAGTATACTCAGCTAATCCCAACGAAAAGAAAAACGACTGTTTTAAGTACTATACTGAACCCTTAGTAAGTTTGTTCATAAGCAAAAACAATTGCCACCTCTATTATTTTAGGACTAGACCCTTAACATCAAAATTTAGGAAAGGCTTTTAGAACCAAGTATAAATAAGATGATATTAATCATTCAAAATATAATTGCTTATGCTGTTGAAAAGGAGTGTACCATATGCTATATTGCAGAATAACTTGTATTAGAGGAGCAAACAATTTGCATTTGTGTATAAAAAGATTAAATATGTTTACTATTTATGCCCAACAAGGCTTACATTATAGGAAACACGTTATGATATGCAGAACTTATTTTGAATGATTTCAAGCTTAACTACGAAAATTACGCGCCAGCTTTGCATCGGGGAACCACTTCTTCCGCCCGATGACCTGTGGTAGCTCGATATGAGACACATAAATGCTCATAAACTCGAGCACCAGCTGCTGTGCGACAAGAGCGAACTTGTCCCCGTCCATTGTCTCCTCCGCATCCTCAGGGCTGTTCTTGGTTCGACATCCTCGCGACTGGGCAACGCCGCACGCCCCCATACCCATCGGCTCCCCCGACTTCTGATAAGAGTGTTGGGGTAGTCCGGCCACGTGGTCCGCCAGGTAACGGACACCTTCTTCGGGGTGCTCCCCCACGTACCTGTTAGCGCACAACACCTGTCGTGTGTATGGCGGCTCAAAAACCACCGCTCCTCTTTCTCGGGCGGCTCGCGCTTGAGGTCGGGGCCGCGACGCCTTGCGCCACTTGCAGCCACCCGCGGGGCTTTTGACCCGTCAGGCTTTGGCGAAGTGGTCGCTACGTCCCGCTCCGGTTCTCCCTCGTCCTGTTGCTGTGCATCCTCTTGCTGCTGCACTTCGTCCGCCCACGCCCAACGACTCGGAGGCGTAACCTCCTCCGGGTCAGCGTCGCCGTCCTCGCCGTCAGCAGCCTCGTTGTCGGGCACAGTCGAAACTGCCCCGCTCTCATCAACTCCCTGCGTCAGGGCGGCGATACGTGCCATAAGCACCTCGTCCCCGTCGGCATCCTGCACACCCTCCATCGGCTGCTCGTCTACATCGTCGACCACCGACTCCTCTGCACGTGTTGGGGAAGTGGGCCTCGACCCACCCCCGGCTACTTCATCAGGGCCTAGGTCAGCCATCATGACTGCCCCAGCCCCCTGCGTCGTCTGCTGCGCAGATGAAGATCCACCAGGATCCTACCTAAAACGAAAAAGCAATTAGTAGTTGTTGGAACCGCAACAAGCTGAAAATATGTAACAAAATACAGCAAATCCGCCTTCACGTCTTTACTGTACTGCCACCAGTCAATCGACTGATGATTTCAACACACCGGCAATACTACATAGTACCCCGGACCCTTTTTGCCGCTACGGGGCCGACCGACCAATCGGCAGCCTTTCCGCATGATGGTTGACCTTTGACCGTTCCAGTACTTGCGCACACGTGTCTTTGTTTTGGCTGGGAGAGGCCGCGACTGTCTCGCGCCTCCCCGGCCCTCAGTAAAGGGATTATTTACTTAGCCGCCGCCGACCCGCCGCCCGCCGCCGCCTATGTTACCATAGTGAGGAAGGTTCTAACTAGGCCGCCGCGACCGCCGCCGATACTGCAACATCTTTAACAAAGCGCTTACTCCTGGGTTGTTGGTTGTTCGACACCCAAAACTTGTGTGAGGTCGCGACCTGGTTGATCAAACATTCTCACTCGCGTGACCACTATCTGGTCTGGGAGCTGTTATACTACAAGACACCCGTCCAGTTGCGTATGCAAGCAGAGCAATGACAAAGTCTGAAGAAAACTACGCTCAAATAGAGAAGGAAATGCTGGCCATATCATATGGATGTGAACGATTCCATGACTATCTACATGGTCAAAAACAAGTACACGTGGAAACAGATCACAAACCACTGGAAGCAATATTCCAGAAGCCCATTCACAAAGCACCTACCAGACTACAAAGGATGTTACTGCGCATTCAACCATATAATTTGCAGGTCAAGTACAAAAAAGGTAGTCAATTGTACACAGTGGACGCTTTGTCCAGGCATTATCTTCCAAACACGAGTGTTACAGACGATGATGAATTTGAAGTTCACATTATAGAATCAGGCCAAGTGTCTGTCAATGCATTCAAAGAGATACTCACTGAAACAAAGGCAGATGAATAGCTTCAAGAGCTGCACAAGACAGTAATGACAGGGTGGCCAAATAGTAAAGACGAAGTTAAAAACAATATATTACCATATTGGAACTACAGAGATGAGATAACAGTGAAAGATGGTCTGCCTATGAAACTAGATAGGGTCATCATCCCAAGAACCATGAGGAAATCAATGCTACAAAAGATACACATAGCACATGAGAAATGCAAAAACAGAGCAAGATCAGCTGTATACTGGCCAGTCATAAATAACCAGATTAAAGACATGATTGAACAATGTGGTCCATGTCAAAGATATCAAAGAAGTCAGCAGAAGGAAACATTGATGCCTCTAGATGTTCCTGAAAGACCATGGCAGTGCATCAGTGCGGACTACTTCTATTACAATGGTAGTGACTATTTACTGTTAGTGGATAATTACAGCAAATGGCCTGAAGTGATACAAGTCAGAGAAAAAACTGCAATAGCCACGATACAAGCTATGAAGGAAGTATTTGCAAGAGCAGGTATTCCAGAGGAGATAATAAGTGATAATATGCCCTTCAATAGCATAAAGGTGAACCAGTTTGCTTCACAATGGGGTATTAAGATGTCACCATCCAGTCCTAGATATGCTAAATTGCATGGTCAAGTAGAAAGGTTCGTGGACATACTCCGGCAAATGATCAGGAAGACAAGTATGGCAGGCGAAGACTACTATATGGCATTATTAGAACTCAGAAATACACCAATAACTGGAACAAACTTCTCACCAGCAGAACTTCTCATGAGCAGACGCCTCAGGTCAGTTCTCCCAGTTGTGAAATCTCAGCTGATGCCACGAGTAGCAGAAGGTGCACGAGAAAAGTTACTAGAAGGAAAATTAAACATGAAATTCTTTCATGACAGGTCAGCAAAACATCTGCCTCCATTGAATAGTGATGATACATGTCGTATACGAGTGGGCAAAACATGGGAGCCAGCAGTGGTCAAAGAAGAGCATGAGAAGCCTCGTTCATACAATGTGACTACTGGTGATGGACGTGAGTACAGACGCAACAGATCGCATCTTCGATTCAGCAAAGAGCAGCCACCATCCATTGTTCCACTCCAAGATTCAGGTTTACCAGACAGACCTGACACAAAAGTGCGAGAAATAGAGCCAACTACTGCATGTTCAGATCAGCTGAATACAGCTACCCATGAGACTGCCTGTGCAAGTCCAGCACAGACACAGGCCTCTAGTGTTTATCGAACCAAATCTGGTCGTATATCTGCACCACCAGATCGTTTAACATACTAATGTGTATAAACAATGAACTTGTATGTGCTTATATAAGTGTGCGATCTTTAAATTCCACCTTTATATGTTTACCGGGATTTTATTTAAGTTTCTGTACTGTCTTATTATAGATTTGTTCAACAAACATTTTAAAAAAGGGAGATGTCATGATACTTGCTGAGTATAAATTGTACATGTGAATGTACTGCAGTTGGAACTGTTACTGAATTGTTGTACATAGTCTTGATTCATGCATGTAGCGGGAACTGACCAATAAACATTACATCTCAAGATCATAATAGAGACCTCATTTTAGCATACTTTGTCTCCCGGAGTCACTTTTTTTTAAAACAGCCATAAGATTTTAATGGTTTAGTCAACAACTTAATTCTTCCAAATTGGATTGTTTTACAACTGAATTTACTAGAATGGGTCCATTAGGATAGGAATCCACTGTCTCCCTTCAAGGGAGATCCCATTTCACTATTTTTAGGCCATGGGAGCCATTTTTTTTTAAAACAGCCACAAGATTTTAATGGTATAGTGGCCACCTTAATTCTTCCAAATTGGATCGTTTTATAACTCAAGCTAATAGAATGGGTGTATAATTATAGAAATACACTGTCTCCGTAAAGGTAGACCACATTTCAGCTTACCTTGACCCCCATAGCCACTTTTATTGGAAAAGAGCCACAAGATTTCAATGGTCACCCTAAGTCTTTCAAAATAGATCGTTTTAACAACTCAAGCTAATAGAATGGGTTAATAATGATAGGAATAAACTGTCTCACTTGAAGGGAGATCCCATTTCAGCATACCTAGGTTCCCGGAGCCACTTTTTTTTGGAAAATAGCCACAAAATTTTAATGGTTTAGTGGCCCACCTTAAGTCTTTCAAAATTGATCGTATCACAACTCAAGCTAACAGAATTCCCCTATAAGGATAGGAATCCACTGTCTCCCGTGAATGGAGAGATCCCATTTCCGTATATTTAGGCCTCTGGGAGCCACTTTTATTGGAAAAACAGCCACAAGATTTTAATGGTTCAGTGGCCACGTTAATTCTTCCGAATTGGATCATTTTATAACTCAATGTAATAGAATGCGTGCATAATGATAGGAATACACTGGTTTCCTTCATGGGACACCGCATTTCAGCATATTTAGGCCCTGGAGCCATTTTTTTGGAAAACAGCCACAAGATTTTAATAGTTTATTGACGATCTTGATTCTTTCAAATTGGACCGTTTTATACCTCAAGCTAATAGATTGGGGTATAAGGAATGGAATCAATGTCTCCCTTGAAGGGAGACCCCATTTCAGCATGCTCAGGACCCCGGAGCCACTTTTTATTGGAAAACAGCCAAAGATTTTAAGGGTTTAATGGCCATCTTTAGTCTTTCAAAATGAATCGTGTTACAACTCGAGCTAATAGAATGGGTTTAAAAGGAGAGGAATCCAGTGTCTCCACTGAAGGGAGACCCCATTTCAGCATACCTAGGCTCCCGTAGCCACTTTTATTGGAAAACAGCCACAAGATTTTAATGGTTTAGTTAAACTTAATTCTTCCAAATTGGATCGTTTTACAACTCAAGCTACGATAATGGGTCCATAAGGAAAGGAATCCACTGTCTCCCTTGAAGGGAGACCCCATTTAAAGTATATTTAGGCCCCAGGAGCCACTCTTTATTGGAAAACAGCCACAGGATTTTTAATGGTATAGTGCCCACCTTAATTCTTCCAGATTGGATCATTTATAACTGGGTGTATAATTATAGGAATACACCGTCTCCCTTGAAGGTAGACCGCATTTCAGCTTACCTAGGCCCCCAGAGCCACTTTTTTTATTGGAAAAGAGCGACAAAATATTAATGGTTTACTGGCCTCCTTAAGTCTTTCAAAAATTGATTGTTTCACAACTCAAGCTAAAAGAATGGTCCCATAAGGATATGAATCCAACATCTCCCGTGAAGGGAGACCCCATTTCAGTATATTTAGGCCCTAGGAGCCACTTTTTTATTGGAAAACAGCCACAAGATTTTAATGGTTTAGTGGCCACCTTAATTCTTCCAAATTGGATCGTTTTATAACTCAAGCTAATAGAATGGGCCTATAAGGAGAGGAATCCACTGTCTCTCTTGAAGGGAGACCCTATTTCAGTATATTTAGGCCTCTGGGGCCATTTTTTATTGAAAACAGCCACAGGATTTTAATGGATGAGTGGCCACATTAATTCTTCCAAATTGGATCGTTTTATAACTCAAGGTAATAGAATGGGTCCATAAGGAGAGGAATCCACTGTCTCACTTGAAAGGAGATCCCACGTCAGTATACATAGACCCTTTTTATTGCAAAAAGAGCCACAAGATTCTAGTGGTTTAGTGGTCAACTTAACTCTTTCAAAATGGATTGTTATGTAACTCAAGCTAATAGAATGCGTCTATAAGGATATGAATCCACGGTTCAGGTTAGAATTGAGGGTACATATTTAAATTCAATAAAATGCTATGAAAAATCACGTTAGAACCACATTTTTATACGTATTAAAGAGAGAAAATGTGGTTCTCAATTTGAATATCTACTCAAACTCATCCAACACATACTTTCACTTTCTAGGGCTACTAAAGCAAAAAAATTGTAGTATTACTTTCTCAATATCGTTTGAAATTGTGCTATAAACGTAAAATTACAAAGTTCATTAAGGAACCACATTTTTTGTCCACCATATTGTATAAACAGAGCCGATTTCCGGGAAAAACCTGTCTTCACTTGGTAGGGTCATTATTAATCAATCGGGTAGACTTAGTTAATCTGTTCTTTAGAGCCGTGGTTATGGATCAGTTATTGTGATTTTTATTTATGGAACCACAATTTAAAATCCAAAATAATAATGAAACTGCAGAAATAAAAACAGAACAAAAAATAAAAAATACATTGATATTCCAAAACAAAAGAATCACAATCTGAGCAGGTTTGTATAAATTTGATAAATCATCAATCAAACCACATTTCACAACAATGGAACCACATTCGCGAAACCACATTTATGGAACACAATTAATACCAAAAACTAAAAAAAGAGAAGTTTATTGAAAGCAGACCATATTTATGGAACCACATTTAATGGAACCACATTTTTCTCAGGGGGACAGCCCCCGAACCCCTGATTTTTCTCAGGGGGACACCCCCGAACCCCCCCAATTTATGGATCCACATTTATGGAACCACATTTTATGGAACCACATTTAATGGAACCACATTTTTCACAGCCCCCGAACCCCCTGATTTTTATGGGGGGGTCGCCCCCAAAACCCCCCAATTTATGGAACCACATTTATGGAACCACATTTTTAGCACAATATAATGACAATGAAGGACACCCCCCAAACCCCCGAAATCCCCCATATTTAAGGAACCACACTTATGGAACCACATTTAATGGAACCCCCTGATTTTTCTCGGGGGGACACCCCCCGAACCCCCCCATATTTATGGAACCACATTTAATGGAACCACATTTGATGGAACCCCCCCCCATTTTTCTCGAGGGACACCCGCCAAACCCCCCCAATTTATGGAACCACATTTATGGAACCACATTTTATGGAACCACATTTTTAGCACAATATAATGACAGTGAAGGACATCCCCTGAACTCCCCGATTTTCTCGGGGGGACACCCAATAAACCCCCCCCATTTTTTCAAAAGAATGCCCCCTGAACCCCCTCATTTATTCAGGGGTACACCCCCAGAACCCCCACATTTTTTGGGAAAGCAGACCATATTTATGGAACCACATTTATGGAAACACATCCACTTTTTATTACAAACAATATTATTGAGATTATATGTCAATAGAACGAATAGTAACTACTGTGAAGAGAAAATCACTAAAAACCATAAAAATGACACTCCAACCGCCACCCCTTAATGGTAAATAGAGTTTAGTCCCATAGAGTAACCAATCTCCGTAACAGTTTGGGTAGCCAATTCGTCAATCTTGGTCGTTATGATTCCTGTTTGGAGACTCTATTTTATATCGTAAAATGTGATTTAAAAGACTATTGAAATGAAAATAAATTAAAAGAAAATTACTTCAATAAATATCAGCATCTAAGTTTTTAGCACAAATACATTGTTTTTGAATCTTTGCTTAAATACGAAAATAATCATTATCGTAACATTTCTAAGAATAAAAAATGTCGGGAAGAAGACTAAAATTCGAAAGTGAAGCTGAAAATTCAACTGTATACATAATTGGAATGATCATTGAACTCCATTTAAAATTATTATTGTACATAAGTATCTGTCAAATAACTTGGATAACATGAAGAGAAATAAAAATGTACATGCTGGCAATTATTTAATGAGAAAGAGAAGATTTCATTAAAAATGTGACATCCATGGGTTTCGCATGTTTCGAAAAGAAGGCAAGAAACAGTGAAAATTTCACTTGATAAACGTAAGTCAATATTTGATAAATATTCATGGAACCACATAAAAAAGGTTTCTCTTTCTTAAGAAAGAAAGAAATGTGGTTCCTAATATTATCCAATAGACGTTATATGATATCAAAGAAAGTCCCCTATATTTAACATGAACCTGAATCCACTGTCTCCTTCAGGGAGACCCCATTTCAGCATACATATGCGCCCGGAGCCACTTTTTTTTATTGGGGAAAGAGCCACAAGATTTTAATGGTTTATTGACCATCTTGATTCTTTCCAATTGGACTGTTTTATAAGTCAAGCTAATAGATTGGGGTTTAAGGAATGGAATCCAATGTCTCCCTTGAAGGCAGACCCCATTTTAGCATACACAGGCCCTCGGAGGCACTTTTTTATTGGAAAACGAGGCACAAGATTTTAATGGTTTATTGACCATCTTGATTCTTTCAAAATGGATCATTTTATAACTCTAGCTAATAGAATGAATCTAAAAGGATAGGAATACACTGTCTCCCTTGAACGGACTTCCCATTTCAGCACACATAGGCCCACGGAGCCACTTTTTATTCGAAAAGGGCCACAAGATTTAAATTGTTTAGTGTCCACCTTAATTCTTTCAAAATGCATTGATTTATAACTCAAGATAATAGTATGGGTCTATAACGAATGGAATCCACTGTCTCCCTTGAAGGAAACCCCTTCAGCATACATAGGGCCCCTGAGGCCACTTTTTATTCGAAAAGAGCAACAACATTACAATGGTCTAGTGGCCACCTTAATTCTTTTCACAATGGATTGTTTTCTAACTGAAACCTAACTGAAACCTATAAGTACAGGATTCTATTGTTACCCTGGATTGGAGACTCCATTTTAGCACGTGTAGTGCCTTAGAGTCACATTCTGTTTAAAAAAAAGTGCCAGAAGATTCTATTTATTGTTTAGTCTCAACATTAATTCCCTCACAATGGACCATTTCAATACATGAATACTATAATGGGTCCTTAATGATTGTAATTGATTGTCTCCCTTGAGAGAAAACCTCATTTCATCAGCTGCGGACCCCTGGTGCGACTGCATTCAATGAAGTTGCCACAATATTTTGATGGTTTTGTGACCATATCATTAGTTCCCCATATAGGGACTATATATAATATTGTTTTATTTGTTTTTGTATACATTACCTAATTCTACAGATTTGGAAAGATCGAATACCACAATATATGAAACAGAGCAGTTTGTTCTGCCTGGTTGTTGTGGAGTTGTGTAGCGTGCAAACTAGCTGTTTGAAACAACGAGTTTAGTATAAAAAATCACTACGACCAACTTTATTAAATAAAATTATATCTTACATAAACAAATCTATACATTAAAAATATATACATTAAACACGTTAAATACACTGTATATTATAACTTATTATCACATGTATATCACATATATAAATAAAGTTCCAAATAGTTAATCTATAAAACCATTTAGCACACAATAAAATAAAAAATATACCTGTTTGAAACAACGAGAGTTTAGTATAAAAATCACTACGACCAACTAAAGATTTGGCGGCAGTACCTGCTTAAATACCGTTGTTCCAAACAGGGATTAAACAGTACCTATTAGTGATATTATATTAAACGAATATTAAACGTGGATTTTAGTGTGCGAAAATCGCAAACTGCTACATATACACTCTAGATAAGTAATGTTTTTTTTTATTTATATAGTGGCCTAATAGTGGCCGTGTCTTATTAGTGCCCCATGTTGGGGCTATATATTGTATAATTGTTTCATGCATAAACTAATTTTACAGCTTTGAAAGATCAAATGTATGGATCATACCACAATATACAGTCTAGATTAGTCATATTTTCATTTATATATCTGTGTGCAAAGAATTATTATTCTTTTTTACAGTGGAGTATAAATAGCCACACCAAATCTTGTGCCGTTTTCTAGTAGCTGCGTTTTTGTGGCGGTTTTTCCAAGGAGACCGGCTGCAGACTTCCTTGACTCAACTCGACATGGACTGTTAACCCTCACACCCTGTTTCTAGTCATCACAGGTCTATTGTGCACACATAGAGCATTTAGTTAATATGACACCAAACCAGTCTATCCGCCAACATCCTTGCCTGGGCAACGCTTCATCAAAATTAGACCTCCGCAGAAATGCGAAATGAATGACTTTCTCGCTTCACATGGAACTCTGATCACCATATCTAAACGTAGATTGTCAAGCTCATTTTATTGTTGTCAGTCTACATCGCCAGAGAATAAGACATGGGCATCTACTGAGAGTGATTATTTCTCACATTGTACAGCAGCTGGGCCATTCTGTGGTGTGTGGTGACATGTATGTCAACGTAAATTATGACTGGTCGCAATTTTTGTTGTTTATATTTATCTAAAAACTTTTACTAGTGATAATGGTTGAGTGTTTTAAAGCCAAAACATTTCTCTGTCTTTTGAGGATTGGCGGATAGCATCGCCAGGGCTCTGCATAGATGCAGCTACATATTGTTGATGCTTATATGTTATATCGCATTGTTCTGATGATCAACAGAAAGCTAGAGCACTGCACACCTGCTCGTGTGCACACCCAGTTCGTGTGTTATTTAAATAAAAATCTTAGGCTCCAAACAAAAACCACATAATATTACTACTATGAAAATAATTGTTTTCCCGGTGCCAAGTGTAAAAAAAATTTTAGTAAGATCTAATGTAAATAAAGATGTTCATATATCCTTTTATCGCCACGCACGAACTATGTGTGCATACGTTTCGCCATAACAAATTACTCCACAGATCATATAATTTTGATGAACCAGAGCAATTGTCTTTATCATGCGACAATATAAGTAAGTAGCTTTTATTTTTGACACATCACACACTATTGACGGTTCAATGATAGCTGTGCTTGGTGTGCAGTGCTCTAAAAACGTTGGGGAGCATGGGGGAGTGTCAATACTAATTTCCGACAGCCAATCCCACTTCTGAGAACGTACACAGAGTGGTAAAGTTGGCGAAATGGTATCCTGTACAGAAAGATTTCCGAGTCTAATGATATTTAAAAAAATACAATTATCCTAAAATCACCTGAGAATCTCTGCAATCTTTACTTTCAAAAAGCAATTAAATCATCGCATGTACTATTATGCTGTGTATCATGTATGCATCACTTGTTTCATGTTTATGTTTAACTTATAATCCTCTCAAACGTTTAAAGTTATCTAAGTTTGGAAATAATTTGTATTTACTCATTATCGTACTATGTAAAGAGGGTGTTACATTGTATTAAT
>JAGTTF010005842.1:18382-31660 GCA_019095985.1 Streblospio benedicti
TGGCCCTTCAACTTATCATAAAACAGCTGCTTTCGCGGCAATGCAGTTTCTTTGAGTTTAGATTCTCTGTCAAGATAATCATAGCAGAAAACACCTTTTTCTCATCAAGAGTTTGAATTGTAGTGACGTTTTGCCAAGATATATGGTGTGGACGAAGTTGTTCTCTCCCTTGTCTTTGAGAGGGCTCTGTCAATGTTTGAAAGTGAACCAGGTAAAAATTTGTATGAGTCTATTGAAGAATAATAGGTGTGAATAAGCCATGTACAAGGTGAAGCTGATATGCAGTACAACCTAATCCTGACAAAGGATTGTACTGCACAAAGCATGTCAGTATGAAACATTAGTAGTGGACATGCAACACATGCAGGATGAAGTGCATGCCTTTACACCCTGTGTAACTATGTGGAATATGAACATTTGTGGACATTATGGAGTGAGTGTAAATTGTGATGGTTATTGTATTTACATGTACATATCGTATATTTGTTTGGTTATTTATGTATTGTATTTTGCAGACTGTACCATCGTTCCCAAATAAATACTTGAACGAGGAGTCTTTCTTCATGGTACAGTTCATTCTTCACATCACCCACAGCCAGCCCCAGAGTGAGGTCAACAATGGGTGTTTCATATACATGTGAGTTCCCAGGATGCAATGTGGTGAAAAAGTGCGGAAACAGAGGAGACTGCCCTAGGTTTACTGCAGCTACACCAGAGCAACACCACAGTGGTCCCCACCAGAGGCAAAGGCCCGCAAAGGTTGACAGACCCAAATAACTGGAGGGATCACAGCAGAGGAATGGGCAATATTTCTTAGCTGCTGGGAAACATTTAAGACAGCCACTGCTATGTCAAGCAAGGAAATAAAGTGTCAACTATTAGCATGCTGTGAGATGGACCTTGAAGCAAGTCTGTTCAAGAATGATCCAAATCTACATGATAAGACCGAAAAAAGATATCCTGTCAGCAATAGAAGCTCTAGCTGTGATCGACATAGCAGTGACTGCACGTGTAACAGAGCTGTTATCAATGAAACAGGATCACGGTGAAGGCATCAGATCATTTGTGGCAAGGGTCCGTGGCAAAGGCGAATATCTGCGCATTGGAGAAGGCATGACAATGCGGACAAAGAGTGTTGTATACAGATGAAGTGGTCCAATTGGTGGTGCTCATAGGTTTGTCATCAACAGACATAGCAAAGAGAGGTGCTCGGCACTATGGATATCGACAAAAGAGCCTATCCGACACAATAGCAGTGGTGGAATCAAAGGAACGAGCATCACGAGCATGCATGGGTGACTCCACAACAAATGCTGTATCAACCTACAAAAAGCAAACAGAAAGTGGTCACAATTAATTGTAAAGAGTGCGGATCAACAACCCCCAAGTTTGGTCGCAACAGGCGTGGTAAAGTGGTTGAATACAAGCTGTGTACAGAGTGCTTCACCAATAAATGCAAAAGGAAAGTAAGGCAGCAATGAGGATAAAGAGCAACCTAACAAGACAGCAGTAGTGTCACAATCCGGAGTTTTTGAGGTGCCTGGGGCGATAGACATTGGCAAAACCAACAAAAGCGGTAAAAAGAGGCGCGGTAGACAACCTGGTATTTGATCCACACACGGGATGGCAGTTAAAAACTCGAAGGCACAGCCAATGGTGAAGTTGAAAGCCAGAGTGGACGTTGATGCATACAAGCAGATTGGATACACCTGCCCATCTATCAAACCAACCATGCTCCAATGTATCAGTGATACAGGCGCCCAGTCATGCCTAATGGGTCTGAATACAGTAAAACAGTTGGGGCTAAAGGAGAGTGGTGTGGTGCCAGTGAGCAGGAAAATGCGTGCAGTAAATAATGAAGACATTGCTTCTCAATGGTGCGGTTTTCCTGATACTTTGTGGACATGACCAAGAGGGTATCCTTCATGAAGCACCAGTGATGGTATATGTTTCCCCAGCAGTAAACATGATGTATCTCAGCCGAACTACAATGGAACAGCTGAGGATCATATCAAGCGCATTCCCAGAAGTAGGATCAGCAGCCGCAGTCGAAGACAATGCACAACAACTCGCTCCTTGCGGATGCCCGCCGTGCACCTCCTCCAAATATCGAAGTTGCCATTTGAAGCAAAAAGCAAACACAGAGAAGATACGCCAATGGATACTTACCCACTATGCAGCCTCAACATTCAACACATGTCCTCATCAACCCTTGCCCGACAATGTCAGGTCCTCAATGGCTATACAGTATCACCGGAGGCCAAGCCAGTTGCCACCAGCAGACCAGTCAGGGTACTAGCACATTGGAGAGAACAAGTAGCAGAGCAGTTAGGAGCGTGATGTAGCTCTCGGTGTGATTGAAAAGAGTGCCACCAGGGACACCAGTAACTTGGCTACACAACATGGTTGTGACAGCAAAGGCTGATGGAACGCCTAGGCGCACAGTGGATCTGCAGGCATTGAATAAGGTCTCAGTCAGAGAGACACATCACACGGTACCTCCTGCTAAGCAAGCAAGATCAATACCACGAAATCAGCTGAAAACCGTAACAGACTCAATTCCAATATGTACAGAGGATAGAGAAAAACTGACATTCATCACAGAGAATGAGCGTTACCGGTACTGCACCAATGAGATTTCTGGCAAGTGGGGACGCGTACACTCACAGATATGATCTCATCATCGCTGATGTGCCACGCCTGACAAAATGTGTAGATGATGTAATGCTCTATGATGATATCTTCGACGAGAAAAACACTGGAGAAGGGTTATGGAATACATCAGCACAGTCGGAAGGAATGGTGTGATCTTAAATCCAAACAAGTTTCAGTTCGCTCTTGATGAAGTCGACTTTACTGCTTTCAAGATAACTATGACTGAAGTGAAACCACTGCTGAAGTACATGAAAGTGATTAACGACTTTCCACGGCCCAAGAATATATCCGGTCTTGGTTTTGGACTGGTGAATCAAGTGACCCATTACGGTCAGCTAGTAGGGGCAATGACTCCATTTAAGGACTTGCTCAGCCCGAAAACTCCATTTCAGTGGTCCGATGAGTTGGAGAGGCGTTTGTTGAATCTAAGCAGACAATAATCAGTCCATACAAAGAGGGGGCGTTGAGATCTTTGATGCGACTCGCAGAACATGCTTACAGACAGATTTCTCCAAACAGGGTCTTGGGTGCTGGCTGAAGCAGAAACACTGCAACTGCAAAGGAGACGCCAGAGTGCTGTGTCAGCGGATGAAAGTTACCCTGACGGCTGGATTCCTCAGATATTCAGAGGCGCTACGCCCCTATTGAAGGAGAATGCTTGGCAGTGGCGTGGGCATTGGAGGACACACGATGGTTTTACATTAGGGTGCGATAAGCCAGTCATTGCAACAGACCACAAACCTCTCCTCAAGATATTAGGTGATAAGTGCCTGGATGATATCACAAATCCTCACCTCTTCAGATTGAAGCTGAGAACCATGAGATGGAAGTTCCAGATCACACATGTAGCAGGGAAAGTTGAACTGTGCGGCAGATGCTACATCAAGGAACCCAACTGAAAGAGCAATAGAGATGGAGCAATGCTGGATGACCTGTGCTTAGAGGTGGTTAACTGTGATATGGAAAATGAGATGATAGCAGATATCCAGACAGAGACAAGGCATCAAGGTGTCATTACATGAGCAGAAATGCAGAAGGAAACAGCTGCAGATAAAGAACTCCAAGAACTTGATTTGTATAAATTAGATAAAAACACTGGTGAAACATTTGAAGGTTCGGAGTACAGGAAATAATTAGACGAGTTGTACATGATTGATGGAGTGATATTTCTTGGCCAGCGAATGGTCGTACCCAGAAGTCTCGCCAGAAAGTCCTGCGGGCATTACACTCCGCACATCAGGGCATAACAAGTATGACCAACCACACCCAAGCCTGTGTATTTTGGCCAGGAATGACAGAGGATATCTGCACCACACGCAAGCAATGTGCGACGTGCAACAGGATAGCTCCATCACAGGCTCACCTGCCTCCTGTTGAATCAATCACTCCTTGTTATCCATTCCAAGCTATAGCAGCAGACTACTTTTCATCCGGATGTGTCAAGTTTCTAGTAGTTGTAGATCGTTTCAGTGGATGGCCCCATTTGATGAGATCATCATGTCACTTAGCCCCTTACTGCACTCACACAGCGAGTTTATGGTACGTGCCCACTCTGTGTTGTCTAAAAATGTGGGTGAGTTTTTCAGACAGACCTCTTAGGTCCAAACCGGAAAACTGGCACATTACTCTTTTGGGGCTCTGTGGCATAGTATCGTTTCAAGTCCACACATTTTTGGTCCTTCGTTGAATGTTTATCACAGCAAATGTTTGTGTTAGCTTGAAGAATGCCATTGTTCACTTTAAACATGATTGACACAAAGTGACTTGCAACAGGTTCATGTTAAATATAGGGGACTTTCTTCGATATCATATAACGTCTAGTGGATAATATTACGAACCACATTTCTTTCTTTCTTAAGAAAGAGAAACCTTTTTTAAGTGGTTCCATGAATATTTATCAAATATTGACTTACGTTTATCAAGTGAAATTTTCACTGTTTCTTCCCTTCTTTTCGAAACATGCGAAACCCATGGATGTCACATTTTTAATGAAATCTTCTCTTTCTCATTAAATAATTGCCAGCATGTACATTTTTATTTCTCTTCATGTTATCCAAGTTATTTGACAGATACTTATGTACGATAATAATTTTAAATGGAGTTCAATGATCATTCCAATTATGCATACATTTGAATTTTCAGCTTGACTCTCGAATTTTAGTCTTCTTCCCGACATTTTTATGTTACGATAATGATTATTTTCGTATCTAAGCAAAGTTTCAAAAATAATGTATTTGTGCTAAAAAACTTAGATGCTGATATTTATTTAGATAATGCTTTTTAATTTATTTTCATTTCAATAGTCTTTTAAATCACATTTTACGATATAAAATAGAGTCTCCAAACAGTAATCATAACGACCAAGATTGACGAATTTGCTACCCAAACTGTTACGGAGATTGGTTACTCTATGGGACTAAACTCTATTTACCATTAAGGGGTGGCGGTTGGAGTGTCATTTTTATGTTTTTTAGTGATTTTCTCTTCACAGTAGTTACTACTCGTTCTATTGATATATAATCTCAATAATATTGTTTTTAATAAAAAGTGGATGTGTTTCCATAAATGTGGTTCCATAAATATAGTCTGCTTTCCCAAAAAATGTTTTTGTTCTGGGGGTGTACCCCTGAATAAATGGGGGTTTCGGGGGCACCCCCGAAAAAAAATGGGGGGTTGGGGGTGTCCCTGAAAAAATTGGGGGGGGTTCGGGGGGTTGTTCGAAAAAAATCGGGAGTTCAGGGGGTGTCCTTCACTGTCATTATATTGTGCTAAAAATGTGGTTCCATAAAATGTGGTTCCATAAATGTGGTTCCATAAATTGGGGGGGTTCGGGGGGTGTCCCCCAGAGAACAATCAGGGAGTTTGGGGGCTGTGAAAAATGTGGTTACATTAAATGTGGTTCCATAAATATGGGGGGTTCGGGGGGTGTCCCCCGAGAAAAATCGGGGAGTTCAGGGGTGTCCTTCACTGTCATTATATTGTGCTAAAAATGTGGTTCCATAAAATGTGGTTCCATATATGTGGTTCCATAAATTGGGGGGGGGGGTTGGGGGGGTGTCCCCCCGAGAAAAATCAGGGAGTTCGGGGGCTGTGAAAAATGTGGTTCCATTAAATGTGGTTCCATAAATAAGGTGGGGTTTGAGGGGTGTCCCCCCGAGAAAAAATAGGGGGTTCCATTAAATGTGGTTCCATAGATGTGGTTCCATAAATATAGGGGGTCTGGGGGGTGTCCCCCGAGAAAATTTGGGGAGTTCAGGGGATGTCCTTCACCGTCATTATATTGTGCTAAAAATGTGGTTCCATAAAATGTGGTTCCATAAATGTGGTTCCATAAATTAGGGGGGTTCGGGGGATGTCCCCCTGAGAAAAATCAGGGGTTCCATTAAATGTGGTCCCATCAGTGTGGTTCCATAAATATGGGGGATTTCATTAAATGTGGTTCCATAAATATGGTCTGCTTTCAATAAACTTCTATTCCAGTGTTTTTACACTGGCTTGTAAATGTGGTTCCATAAATCCGTCCATCCGTCCATCCGGGTCCGTCCATCCGTCCCCCCCTCTACAGGTCGCATCGTTTGAGCTAGGATGCTCAAATTCGGCATGTCGGTTGGAAATGGTGACCACAAGAACCCTATTTTCATATGGGCCCAAACGGTTCCAGATTTGGGCCCATTTGGGCCCATTATTGAGAAAAACTAGTGAATCACATTCTTATTAAATTTGTGGCACCATTAAAATCAATATTCTATAACCACAAACTCCAACATAGCGGTTCAAAAATGTATCCACTTCTTGGTAATAGATGATACTGCTATAAATCAATAATTCCAATTTCGTGACATTCCAGTGTATAAACACTGGTTTGCCCTCAATAAACTTCTCTTTTTTTAGTTTTGGGTATTAATTGTGTCCTTAATTGTGTTTCAAAATGTGGTTCCATAAATGGGTGGTGGTTCCATAAATGTGGCTCCACAAATGTGGTTCAATTGTTGTAAAATGTAGTTTCTATTGATGGTTTATTAAATTTATACAAACCTGCTCATATTGTGATTCTTGGAATATCAATGTATTTTCTATTTTGTATTCTTTTTTATTTCTGCAGTTTCATTATTATTTTGGATTTTAAAATGTGGTTCCATAAATAAAAATCACTGATCCATAACCACGGCTCTAAAGAACAGATTAACTAAGCCTACCCGATTGATAAATAATGACCCTACCAAGTGAAGACAGGTTTTTGCTGGAAATCGGCTCTGTTTATACAATATGGTGGACAAAAAATGTGGTTCCTAAATGAACTTTGTAATTTTACTTTTATACCGCAATTTCAAACGATATTGCCAAAGTAATACTACAATTTTGTGCTTTAGTAGCGCTAAAAAGTGAAAGTAGGTGTTGGATGAGTTTGAGTAGATATTCAAATTGAGAATCAATGAAGACAATCGTGACATTTTAACCAAGATTTGTGTGTTTCGAAATCAATGGTTTTATGTAAACAGTCACATTTGTATTGGAAATGCGTGTTTCACAATTTAGGTAAGTATTTTAAAACACTATAAATAGTTGGAACCACATTTTTTCTCTTTAATACGTATAAAAATGTGGTTCCAACATGATTTTTAATAGCATTTATTGAATTTAAATATGTACCCTCAATTTTAACCTGATCACATACATTCATACGTACGTACGTATGTACGTACATATGTACGTACGTACGTACATACATATACATACATACATACATGCCATAAGGTGTGGCCCTAGACATGGCTGCATACATTTGATATACTTCTGTCTCATGCTTTGATTTAAATAATTACCAATAACCAAATTACAATTTGACATTAATGTAATAAATGTGTTATGCTCATTTAAATAAATGAATTCCAGAACTTTGTATTTAGTAAGATCATATATAGTTCTTCTCTACACTTACAGAAAATATTATGTAGGTGGCCATGCAGTTATTCCGTGCTGACATGAATTGAACTCACTTTTTTGGTTTTGATACCAGAATGATCCTATCATACCAAGCAGGATATTTAAAGGCTATATTGATGAACCGTATTCTATTTAACCTTCAGGCTTCTAGTAAGACCAGATATTGTAAAGCAAAAGAGAAAGATTTGGAAAAACTATGACAGATGTCAAGTGATGCATGCATCTTCATCCACATCAGCATTACAATATTACTGCATTATTGATCATTAATCTAATCCCAGGTAACACATTCACCTGTAGCATATGGGATTCGAATATATCAAAGATAGTTCTCGAGACATCATGCTGATCTTAAAATGAAGTTAGTAGGCTTCAGAACATGTTTTTGCTTATAAAATGGATCTGTAGGTTTCTTATTATGAAACAACTGTAAAGAGCAGCCCAGTTTACTCAAAGGGGAAAGTTTAATAGAACGGTTAGCCCTCATTTTTGATATCAATTATACACGTCACAATCTGTGCATATATATCCGATTATATAAATTTAATTTTAAGATATGTATTTCACTAAAATAAAATATTGATGTCAATTTTACCCGTTTCGCAGTTGACTCCTAAGTAGCCTGAGATGCATGTGCAAGTGTACCCATTCACCTTGTCTATGCATATGCTTTTTATGCTCACAAGGTTCACTATCACATTCAAAGATGTCTAGTGAACAAAGATATCAGCCACAACCATATATAGAATAAATGTATATATATATATATATATATATATATATATATATATATATATATATATATATATATATATATATATATATATATATATATATATATATATATATATATATGTGCTTATTAAAAATGACTACATGTTCAAAAAGTGCTCAACAATTAAGGAGCATTAATAATTATAAATTAAACGAACAACTACAATGACATTGCCCTACAACGTTGTTTCATGTTTGGCAATCATCAGGGGCTCTGGTCTAAAATATGCACACACTACATTTTTCATACAGTGATACAGTACATTAGTATATGGGTTCAATACATAAAAACATAAAAACATGAAAGCTATTTCACCAATGCCTAATACAAAGTATCATGAAACTAGAAGATTTGAATTATACTCATAGAAAAAATTGCGCGAAAGAATACATGATAAAGAATAAAACCTATGCATGACACAAACCAAAACAGTGGTAGTACGCATTATATTTGAACTAAATCAGCAAGAATTTCCTCTTGTGTCTACAGGTACTCACAAGCTCTGACTTTTTATTCAGGGTGGCCATTTCACTGTGATAAATAATGAAAAATTTCTCCAAATTGCACAAATTACATTTCTTTGTCCTATTGTTATATGCCCTTGCTTTACCTACTATTGTCCATTTTATTCTGTGCTCTATTTTGTCTTGCTTTTAATTTCCATATGTTTGCTAAGTTCAAACATTTTTAAATTTTCATTATTGAAAAAGATTGTTTGTGGTTGAAAAAGCAGTTTTTTGAACGAAGTTAGATCATATGATCTTACAGTAAAAACGAACATTGGTAGAAACTTTTTTAAAATTATGAATGAATGCTTCCCGGAAAGGCATGTATTGAGGAAAATATTTAACAAAAACACATTAAAAATCTCTTATAGCTGTATGCCAAATGTAAGAAATAGTATAGATGGTCACAACACAAAACAACTAAGAAAAGAGCCAGCACCGGAAAGAACCTGCAACTGCAGAAGACCAGCCGATTGCCCATTGAACGGAAACTGTCTCCAGGAATCAATAATGTACCAGGCAACAATAACAGCAGCAAGTAAACCAACTGAGACATATATAGGCCTTACGGAAACTACTTTTAAAACACGTTTTGGAAATCACAAACAGTCATTCATAAAAGAAAATTTGAAAAATTCTACTGAGCTAAGCAAACACATTTGGAAATTGAAAAGGGAAAATATGGACTACAAAATAACGTGGAAAATTGTTGGAAGAGCAAGCCCATACAATAGTATATCTAAACGATGCAACTTGTGTACTTTAGAAAAGTTTTATATTATATACAAAAGAGAAATGGCAACACTAAATAAAAAATCTGAGCTAATAAACACCTGTAGACATAGAAATAAATTCCTGTTGATGAACATTCGCTGAGTATAATTTAAGTAATATATAGGCAATATTTTCAGTAATGTAGTACTATTGTCATTATTGTAAATTGAAATGTAATGTTTCCATATCACTTATTCCCTGATGATTGTGCGACAAGCGCATGAAACAACTTGTAGGAATGTGTGAATAAATTTAGCAAAACAACTGACTATCATAGCTCCTTAATGTTGAGCACTATATAGAACTGTATGTGTATTGAGTAGTGAAAGGATATATATATATAAGGCAGAGTAAGCAAACGCATTCTCGAAAGAATCAATAAAGACATTCTAATAAAATGTAAATTAAATCAATGGAAAAATACAAATGAAGTAATAGAATGGTTCAAAAACATCAACGAAAAACAAAACAGCTCATTTATAGTGTTTGACGTGTGCGAATTCTACCCCTCAATCACAGAAGAGTTACTACTAAAAGCACTGGACTTTGCCTCGCGACACACCAACATTACTGAGAAAGAAAAAGAAACCATAATGCAAACTAAGAAAACTCTATTACGAGAGTGTAACAAATGTTGCTAGGGTCTCCAGTGCGCGGGTTCATTGTAACATGACCCCAGAGTATAAACAAAACCCTGTAGTATAAGTTGCACTGGACTAGTTACTATCCCAGTTACACACACCTTGATAGGGCTTTGTTGTTGTCCTACTATGGCCACTATTAGGTTAGGAACCAGTACTCTCTTGTACTGGATTGAGCCGGATTAGCGGCAGTTCTCTATAGACTCTGGTACAGCAGCACTTAGGGTTGGCAACCTATTCACGAAGGAATAGGCCCCTCTTTCTACTTGTCTTACCGAGGTCTGGGCGTTGGCCCACCTCCTCACCATCATGGACTTGGTCTGTGGTTGAAGCGAAGGGGGACGCCCATTAGCTAGCACCGGTGCGAAGTCCTCCTGCGTGGAGGCCTCCCCTCGTGAAACCCGTGGCAGCCCACCCCCGCGACCCAGGGGCCGACAGGTGGCCCAGGTACGTGGTGCACGTGTAGTCTTAAGGAAACACAACGAGGAGTAGTCTAGTCGAGGAACGTCTGCAGCGCAGCTGGGGGGTGTGCCCGGCACGGAGGCCGCATGCACCCCAGGTGAGTGTCACTGCTACGGCGGGGTTGACACACAGTCCGTACTTTGTTTACAGATTTGGTGCCATGACCAGGATCTCACGTGAGTAGCTTCGGGGGAACAGTTGAATAAACCTTCCGCTCGATCGCAATACCCGGAGATCCTACGATGGCCGAGCCTCCCGGATCACCGTTCTTCCCCGAGGAGGGGGGAGAACATTTGTCAGCAGCCCAGCGGATCATGAGCAGAGTGGTTTTACGGAACCACGCTGGGGAAATGGAATCGTTGGTCGAGAGTTCGCGACAGTAGGACTGGGCTCGTCACAGACCTGACAACCCCATACCACGACGGGGATGTGCGAGAGAAGGAGCGTTACATCAGGAGCGGTCCTCGCGACGCGAGGGAGGCAATCATGACTCACAGGCGCGACGGATTTAGCGAGGAAGGCACCGAGGAGGAGCAACGAGCCAACGAGCGGGCTCGCATGACAACACGGAGCAGCTCCCTCGTGACTCTAGAATTGGTGGGGATGACTGGTGGGGTGCGACAGAGGTCACAGCCTTGCCACCAGTTCCATCAGACGGGGTCGCAGAGGAGAAAGATTCAGCTGCGGGTGGCGACGCACCGCAAGGCGCGACAAAGCAGCTGCAATCCAATGTGTCAGTAGCGACGACACCAGTGAACAGGGCGGCGATCCAGTTGATCACTGGGAAACGGGATCAGCAACAGTCAATCAATCAGACATTCAAGCGAAGATGACGCGGACGGGGACGTGGTGACACTGACCAACGAGGACACAATGCGACCAGGAGAGGCGACGACGTTCGCCATACTTCGCCAGCGCACTCGAACCAGAGTGATGAGCGGGTGGACAGGGATGCGAGTGTCTCACTAGAAGGTGCGACGGGACTGCGGGATGGTTTGGCAGCGGTAGGGGGCGAAGATGAGTTCACCTTTCCCCCCATTGTGAAGACGGAGACCCGGAGGCAGTCGAACCGGGTCCACGCGGTGTGAGGAAAAGCGGTCATGACTCGAGAAGGAAGACCGGACAGCGGGGCTTATCGTCAGCGGAAGAGGTGGATCGGTGGTTCTCGCTCTGTCACTGGGACGCCCAGGATGAAATCCTTGGCGGGCCCACAGAGAGGGTCTACTTTCTAGGAGCAATCTGTGGAGTGGATCTGGGTGACCGATCCGAGTTGAGGGTGGATTGGTGCGCGCCAGGCAACAGACCAGGGTACCTGCTGCGTTTGGATACAGCGGAGCAAGTTCTTATTGACCTCCTAAAGCTGAATAAGCCAAACGTTGAAAAGGGCTTGGAGGAACAAGGGATTTCCCACGCCATCGCAGTACGACGTGAGTGGGCCGGGATTTTGAAGGGCCTCCTGGTGGAGACTCAGCCCGGTCAACATGCGGAGTTGTGGCGACGGACGTGCAGGGTGCTGGATGCCTGGCAGCGCGAGAAGATTCCAGGATATGAGTCGCGGGAAGCTTCGCTGGACGATCTAGCGTCTGAAAGCGAGTCGGAGCTGTGTCAGCGGGACCGACGGATCAAGAAGCGTCTGCTGACACAGCCGAAGAAGGAGAAGCGCAAGGACGACGCGACGTTGTCGCGCCCTCCTAGCAAAGGGGCAGTCGGACCCCAAAAACCCGACCCATCAAGTAGACCAAGGATCAAGGATGAACGGCAAGATCCCAGCTCCGATCCTTTGGCCTCTCTAAGGGCGGCTGTAGCGAAGGCGGAAGCGAGGGACACAGAGGAAAGGAAGTTGAGGGCACGGTTGCGCGAGTTGACTTGCCGAGATTATAGTCCCGTCCCTCAACTAACAGTGCAGGCACCACGCGCGAAAATCCCTTTCAGCGACGATGGATGCATCGGGAAGCGCGACCGACGGGAGAGTCCCCTCAGTGAGAGTGCGATGCTGGATCCCTATTTAACGCGGTACTACCAATCCCCATTCGTGGGGCCGCCAGAGCAACATACAAGCGCTGGAGAGGGCCGGATGAAGAAGGGCCACGTGAAACACAAGTCGCGACGATCCAGAAGGCGGAGCAGCTCGGAGGACGAGTCGGACGGTGGCGACAGCGTCGGCGAGCCTACTGTCCCGACTTCGGTGCGATTCAAGAACAGGATCAAGATCTTGCAAAAGTTCAATAAACCGGATTCCAACCAGACTTGGTTGGATTTCCTGCAACATCTATGAAACCTGACGGTGGGAAGAAAGATACGACTGGGCCACCTTTTTTATCGGCGCTGAACTCCCTACTTCCACATGGAAGTGGAGATGCGCAGCCGGCGGAGGAAGAACTCCTTGTTAGGAAGCAAGGGAATAAGGAGTCGGTGCGGGACTTTGGGGAAGAAGAACACCGCCGCTGGCTCCAAGAAGAATCGTCAGAACAGCGATAGGAACAGGGGAGCCGCAGGCGATAAGGAGGAGGGGCCTAGTCAG